>ML834098.1:30594-40994 GCA_009831015.1 Picea engelmannii | reverse complement strand
TTGTAATAGGACCAAATCCCCTTTTGCGGATTGGTCAAAAGACAATTGTAATAGGCAGAATAAGAAGTCGGCCCCAACAGTTAATTAAGAGACCCAAAAATATAATAAAGGTGGGTTTACCCACCCAGATTGAGAAGTCGACCTTGCAGTGAGGAGACACTTCACACATGCCAAAACTTGTATAAATAAAGAAGGCTAGCACCTCATTTGATCACAACTCACTTGCTCAATTTGAGAGACAAGTTCTGATCTGTTACCGGCAAAGGAGAGAGAGAGTGGCACATATCTTGGAGAGGACTTTTTGTTTTAGCATAGAGATCTCTTGGCATTGTATTGCCTATCTATATTAAGGAAGTTTTGTTGGGTTTTCTTCCCCTAGAGGATTTCCCAAGATAAATGTTGTGTCTCTTGTGAATGTGTATTTCTCAGAGATCTTGTTCTTATGTTGCTATTATCTATTGAAATGCAAAGATCTATAATAATGGCATAAACATTAACATATGTTTGTACAAGACCCGTTGTTCATTTTATTGTTGATTGTGAGGTTTTTGAAGTGTTAATAATGGAATTTGCAATTAACATAAAATGAAACTATTGATCACAAGTTTTCATAATCGATAAATATCCGATTATAAAAAATAATTATATAAATAATATCTAATTATAAAAATTAGTTATACAAATAATATCCAATTATAAAAATAGTTATGCTGAGACATACCTCTTTCTATACCTTCTCTTTCATCCCTTCTTTCCCTCAAAGAAGCACATGTACTACAAACCCCCATAAAACTTTACTTCTTAGGAATACAGACATCATTTAATTTTTTCCATAATTTTGTAAAATATACATATGTAATGAATTTATCCTTTCCTTTAATAGCTTCAACATATTCTTTGTATAACTTGTAAACTTCTCACTTTGCGAAATCATATGGAATATGCAGTGTGTCTCTATATGCACTTTCCATGCTTGGAGAATAAGTAATGCATCAATGACATCATAGTGTTTGTTGATGGACAATTATCTCGTCGATAATGTGCTTTTGAATAAAATGTAGGATTGTTTTCTAGTCATTTTTGAATCTTGATAAACGAAGATAACCAATTTAATAAATTCTTTTGAATACCTTTATATAGAATAACACATTTGCAATGTAATAATCATAATATACCAATGTAGATATCATGCACCCCACTAAATATACATTTAGCAGGTTTTTGTTTTTCAACAAGTATACTTTCATTTTTTTCAATACATACTTACAATCTATACATTACAAACATTCATTTCAGCACTATTTACCTGCGATTAAATTACTAAGTAAAACTTAGACTTGTAAACAATTATTTTCTAAACCTCATATAATTTGAATTATTTTAAATTAATATAAAATAATTTAGTTATATTCTCCAAATCCTTAAATGTTTAGTCAAATTTCTAACAATTTTTTAATGTTTAAATGTAAGTAAAAAACTATTTAATAATTAAAAAACAAATAAATTAAGAATAATATTTTTTTTAACCAACCATCTAGAAAATTATTAAAGCAAAAATTGTAACCAACGTGGATCACTACACAAAAACAAAGATAAAGGAAAAGGTGGAGATTGATTTGCATTTGCAAAATGTAATTAGAGAGAAAGCAACAAAATTAAGCGATGTTTGAAAGCCATTATTACGTGCTATTAAACATCAACGTGATGTTTTAAGACCAACCTAAATCTCCATGATTGTTTTAAATTTTTATTTTAATTTATTGTTTTAAAATTTTATTTTTTAGGTTTATAATTGTTTTAATTTTTTTTTAATTTTGTTTTTATATGATTGATTTTATTTATTTTATATGTTTTTTTTAATTGAGTTTTTTTTTTATAGTGTTTGTTTCATTTTCGTTTTGTATTTGTTGTTTAGTTTATATATATATAAGCTAGCTTATGTGTAGATGTGGGATTGGTGAGATTGGTCAAGTTAGTAATAGTAGGATGGTGATAAGGTCGTCATGATAACAAGGTAGGATATGGGATAGATGCACAAAGGTATACAAAGGATGTTACATAGTGGGGATTAGAGGATCTCTAAGTGCACCTAGACCAGTTGCTACAGGGTGTCTCAGAGTAAGGTTGGTAGGACCTCGAAGATGATGATATACATCACTACATTGGTGTAGCACCTAAGTGGCTCCCAACTCTTCACATGGCAACTATGGTTGGCTAGGGTATGAGATATGTGTCTAAAGGTGGATCCAATGATAGACCTGGAACACTTAGTTCAATGCCCCTCACCATAACATCATGACTAGTAGATAGTCGAGAGAGATGCCCCCGATTTTGTATGATGGTGCATGTATGTGTACCTTGTTTTGGACAGAGATAAACATGTGATGTACACACTTATTTTTTTATGCACACACATCTTTGACTATATGGATTGTGTATACCTCATGTAAATGAAATGTAGTGTTTGTGTGTGTGAGGGTTTTCTTAGGGTTTGTATGATGTCAGTGGATGACGTCTTGACAGGGGTGGTTTATCAACTCTAGGTCATGCCATTATGGCATATGGCGATGAGAAACTCTTGGATTTTTTGGAGGACCCTCTACTTAGAGTTAATATCTAGACTTCCCAGGTCCCATCAACTCTGTCAGACTCCTCTCTCGGGTTTGCAACTCTTGCAGATGACGCCACCTCCTGCATCCATAACTTGCCACGCTCTGTCCTTGGTCCTTGCCTTTCCTCCACCTTGTGCGAACTCTCACACTCTCTCAATGACAAGACCCTTCCCCTATCATCCTGCGGTGTGGATCCTCCATCGTACCAGACTACTCTGCGAGCGACCGCAGATCCAACTACCTCCCACACCTTTGGAGTTGATCAATTTGTATAGTCCATCTGCCATCATAATGTCGACGTCATCGATGGTCGTCTATACTTGCAAGAGTCCTCAACGAATTTATTACCACAACCATTCCAACAGACATATGGATTTATCCATAATCTTCTCTCAGAAAACATTCTTTGTGGAGACCTCCCGAGACCTACAGCTTTCACTGTCTCAAACCTTGGTGTTGCTAACATGGGATAATGAAGGAAAGAAAAATGTTGTCTAAAACAAAAGGTGGGGTTCACCAATCTGATTCTTGGAGAAAATATACATCTCAATGAAATCACAATGATGCAACATGAAACTCTTGTTGGGAGGTTTTTCAGTAAGAGACTTTCTACAAATTCCCTTCATTGTTGAATTGCACATACCTTCTTTCTTGTTCTCGAATATGTCCCAAAGAGCCTCGTCCTCGCCAAGGGTTGGATGGCGTGGAATTTTCGCTTAGCACTATACACCCACAAAATTCTCACAGGTAACTGGTCTTTTGGAGCACAATCCTTATTTCTGAAGAAATGGTTTGTAGATTTTGACGTTGCCTCAAAGAGAGTTGAAATCTCCCCTATGTAGGTTCGGCTTCTGGGCCTCCCATTGATCTTTTGGTTGAACGAGGTTTTCAAGAGATTGGGAATACCATTGACTTCTGCTGTGAAACAAACTGCTCCTACATCACCTTCGACTATATGGAAATGACCTGTATCTTGGTCGACAACAAATTGTCTAAAGGATTAGCCGAGGACATCACTATATCATACATAGGAACATCCATCAAGCAATCCCTAGATTGTGAGGATATACCCTTCAAATGCAGTGGATGCCACTCTTATGGCCACATTACTAGGGATTACAACAAAGGGGAACATAGACTTCGATGGACAAAGAATACCACTGGTGGCGATTTCTGATCCAAGAAACGTCTTCCAGTAGAGAAACACATGGTTTCTTCGAAGAAACTCTAAACAATGGATGCTCCCTAGGCTACACAAGCACCTGCAGATGACACAGTCCCCCTCACATGTTGTGACCCCACAGTCGACAATTCGGGTAAAGTCTCTCCTTCTCCTCTTGTTTTAAGTCATTTTTTCTGCTTATGGTGCTTCTTGTGGATTAGCTATGACTTCAGTTGATGGAACTCTTCCAGACACCCCCTTTCTTCTGAGTCTCTATGGCCTCTCGGGAGCCAAATATGCCCCTCTCATCCCCTTATTCTCTGTTGAATCCTTGGCTTCCCAGCCTATCCCGCCCCTGGCCAACCCTCCCCCTCCCCTTACCCTCTCTTCCCTTCCCCCTACTCCTGCAACCCTCTCCCCTTCCCCCCCACCAAATTATAACCTTCGTTCCCTCTCTCACTCCCTTTCCTCCTCCCTCAATGGTATTCCTAGTGGTATTGGGGCAATTGATCCTCTTGAGGAAAAACCCCCTTCACGAGGTAGAAAGTCCTACCTTGCTCATGCTAAAAAATTGGCTAGTATTGAAGTTTGTTCTGGAAAACAAAAAACTCTTCTTGGGGCCCTTAGAGCATCTACCCCCGACCAGGTCTCAAAATGATTGTTCTCTCCCATAATTGTCGTGGGCTGGGTAACCCCGCAAAAGGGCTAGCCATCAAATGCCTCTTCAATCTACATTGTCCATCCACCCTTCTTCTCTAAGAGACTATGATTGTTGGAAGTAAAGCTATGGATTCTTTCACCACATCCTTCCCTGATTGGGATTTCCTAGCACTAGATGCTCTTGGGAAATCTGGAGGGATCCTTACTAGTTGGAGGAAATCTTCCACAAAGCTCCTCAACTCTTGGGCCTCTCCCTCTATTTTGTACACTCGTTTCTTCTCCAAAGAATTAAATATTGACTTTCTCTGCATCCACATCTACGGGTCGTATTAGGACAAGAAAGAGTTTTGGCAAAAATTCTTCAACACAAATATGACGATTCATAATTATGTCTTCATTGGAGGGGATCTGAGCTTCACCCTGGGCGACTGTGAAATTTGGGGCCCCTCTACCCAGAATGAACCACTCTCTGAATTTTTCATTCAGAAACTGGATGAGGCTAGCCTATTTGACATTCAACCCATCAAATACAACTCTACTTGGAGAAATTTACGATCAAGAGATGAGAGGGTAGAAAACAAACTTGATAGATTTCTATTGTCAGAGTCTTTTCTTCATGGATCCCTACGGTCTAGAAAATGGGTGGCATCTTTGATCACAATCCTATTTTGCTAGAACTAGCCAGAGAAGGGAGGAAGCCCCCCAACCCCTTCAAATTCAACCCTACATGGATAGAATCCCAATCACATGTACAAGCAATTAATGAGTGTTGGGTGCCCTACAAACCTCTCCTTCAAGAATCCCCAACCATTCAATTTATGTCAAACAAAGGAGACCTCCATCTCCTAGAACAAAAAGAGAAAGCACACAGAAAACAAAGCCCCGTCAGAACTTCGGGCCCTCTTTCGATGGAAATGAAGGAAGAATATAAAGCCCTAGACATGCCAAGGAGAAAAATCCTTCAAAACAAAGAGCAAGAGTGGAGAATGAGAAGCAGGACATTTTGGCTACAAGCTAGTGACAAAAACAAAAAGCTCTTCCATCATTTTGCAAATGGTAGGAAGCTCTCCAACACTATTTGGTACGTTGACACAAGGTATGGCACAAAAACGTCTTCCTTTGAAGACATAACACAAGCATACTCATCACACTTTGAATAGCTCTTCAAAGTAGACTCCAGGGTAAATATTGATACCATCATAAAGATGACCAGTCTCTTTCCTAGATTCATCACCCCAAAAGAAAATAAAAAACTATTGGAGGAGATTACAAAGGAAGAGTTGAAGAAAATCCTACATAGTTTCTAGAAGGACAAAAGCTCGGGCTAAGATGGTTTTCTAATAGAATTCTATAAAGGATGCTTTGAGATCATTGGGGAGGATCTCTTAAGCATGATTACTTTGAATGAATAACAACAAACCCAGATCCACTTAACTCCAAATCTATCAAGCGCCGAGGGGGTCAAATCCCTTGTGGTGCAAACCTTTTTAAAAGTGCAAAACTTGAGGAAAGGTTAAAGATTTGTACCTCGAGAGATTTGATCCCTCTCGACACTTGATAGATCTAGAATAAAATGGATCTAGACTCCTAATAATAAAGTTGACTCAATTAACAATAATAATAATAATTATTATTATAAAAATGAAATGGGCTTAATATACGAAAGTAGTAATATATGGAGGTAGTAGTAATTACTTTAATTTGGTATATAATTTTTTTTTTTTTTAATATGTATTAATATATTTTATGATATTAATATATTAAAAAATATATATTGGTTTGAATTTGTTCTATTTTTCCTAGTTTCTTCAATTCATAGATCACAAAAACAATATAGTGGTTACCAAGGTTAATACTTTAATACTAATGTATTAAACCATCATAGATCCATCTTAACCCAATATCTATTAAACTTAGGGAGGGATCAAATCTCGGAGGTGCAAGCTTTTAACCTTTCCTCAAGTTTTTCATTCTAAAAAAAGTTTGCATTTCAAGAGATTTGATCCCTCTCTAAGCTTGATAGATTCGGGGTTAAGATGGATCTATGTTGATTGGATAAAAACATCAATCTATGTTGGTTGAATAAGAACTCATGTTAATACTCCAATTAATCATTTTAAAGGAGAAATTTATTCTTTGGATAAAAACTTATATTAATATAAAAAAACATGTTGATGAACATGGATTTTCTTGAATAAAGATAATAAGTCAACTTATAAGAGGGGCAATTGTTACTATCCTCACACTTTGCCACCTAAAAAAGAGTTATGATAACCTTTACCATCTAGGATTTCCTTTACCACCTAAAATGGAAAATGAAAAAAGAAGAGGTGGTAAAATGGAAAAAGGAAAAAGAGGTTCACATCTTTGCAAAATAACTAATTTGCAGGTGGCAAACATATTCTTCTCAATGGGTTGTCCATGACTGCTGAGGCATTTTGATATCTTCCTGAATAATTGGATTTAAGCCTTTAATTAAATTACATATCTCAGGAAGCAGCCCTGGTATTTGTCCTCTGTTTTCCCATGTCCTCTGTTACTCTGCCCTCCTACCTGAAATTGAAATTCAATCAGAAGTGAGAGATGGAGGGCCACTCGGGGATTCTGGGATTCGGGCAGGGCTTCTCCAGGAGCTCTCAGTCTCCAAATCCTTCACCTTCACCGTCGCACTCGGCTTCGGCCTCAGTGACGAGCTCAGGTCAGAAGCGCAAGCGCAACGAAGCTGTGCACGCGGGGGTGGCTTCTAATTCCACGGGAATGTTAGCAGTGACCCCTTCTCACATATACTCCCACCTGCATCCCATACCCATGTCGATGCCCATGCACATCTCGCACCCTTCCTCGCTTTCCGAGAGCCGAGATGGTGCCCTCACCTCTAACGAGGACGACGACAACCTCACTGGGGGCAACCAGTCGCAGCTGGACAGCATGAGCGCCGGCAACACCGACGGCAGAGAGGATTTCGATGACGAAGACGACGATGACGACGATGAAGAAGACGACGACGAAGTTGAAGGAGACGAAGAGGACCAAGACCACGACCCTGAAGCAGATGACGACTCGGACGACGGCCACGATTCCATGCGCACATTCACCGCCGCTCGCTTGGACAACGGCGCTCCTAATTCCCGCAATCTTAAACCCAAGGCCGATGCTGCTGGAGTTGCGGTTGCCACCACTGTTAAAACTGAGACAATTCTCGACACAGTCAAGGCAGAGAAGATTAATAGTAACAATAACAACAACAACAATGTCTCCGCCAACAATGCCCAAGTTGCTCCTTCCGGTTCTGCTGTTTTACTCAGTGCCGTGAAAGAGGAAGCTAATAAACCTACTTCCACTGATCACATTCAGACCAGCGGAGCCTATTGTGCTAGAGAAGAATCCCTCAAGAGAGAGGTGAGTCAAATTCTTACAATTGGGGGTTTTATTAAGCGTTCTATCAAAACCACCCAAATTACTTGAAACATGTTGAACATTTCATTACGTTTTCTAGACTTTTGTGCTCATTGTAATTAAGTATTAGCTTCTGTTCAATATTCATACATAGATGTAATTTTCGGGTATGATTGCCAAATTTTGTATTCTCTATATTTCACATTGATATCTTTAAAGGTACTTAAAAGGTACATTGTGCATTACTTGAATCATGTCGAACATTTCATTACGTTTTCTAGACTTTTGTGCTCATTGGTAATTAAGGATTAGCTTCTGTTCAATATTCAGACATAGATGTAATTTTCGGGTACGATTGCCAAATTTTGTATTCTCTATATTTCACATAGATATCTTTAGAGGTACTTAAAAGGTACATTGTGCCCGTGTAGACAATCACTAATATCAAGTTCGTCATCTCTCAAAACAGGCGACTTTTTAACCAAAGGGGAAGTGGTTTACTGATGTGAGGTTGATGGAGTATTAAGCCATACTTAAAAGGTACATTGTGCCCGGGTAGACAATCACTAATATCAAGTTCGTCATCTCTCAAAACAGGCGACTTTTTAACCAAAGGGGAACTGGTTTACTGGTGTGAGGTTGATGGAGTATTAAGCCATCCACTTGGTTCCATCATCCACCAGGTTCCAAAGAATACTAGTTTCAAGAGGCCAGGTGCAAGYCCTGGGCAATTTTGGTGTAGTTGCAATTTGCTACCTCTCAGACCTGGCACCTAGGCCAAATGAARTCCGCACTATGTGGTCCAATTCCTTGTAGTGTGTTTGTCAAACACTTAAAAGGAAATAAAAAGCTAGAAAGGTGACACTTTTTGTCTTCTTGAGTATTATGCCCAAATTCTTAAAAGCTTTTCTACTTGGAATATGTGCTTTTGCACTTAACTCTTTGGTGTATATAAACCACCTACACTGGGTGATCATGCTACAGTGATGACTCAAGGAATAGTCATACTTGAGTGAGTGCAGTTGCTCCTTTATGCATGTATTTTAAATTGAAACCAACATGGAAGATGTCACATGGCCTTCTTACAGCTTTGAAAGGGCTGCTGGCTGGGGAGTTGTGCTCTAGCTTTGAATGGTTGCATGCCAAGTCAACCCTCCATTGCCTTATCTCCTTAGAAATAGCTAACGGAGTAAAGTCAACCCTCCATCTCCTTATCAACCCTTAGTTAATGAAGAGGTATCAGACGTCAAGCCTCCATCTCCTTATTATCCCTTCTCTAACAAAGCAAAGACGTCAACTCTCCATCTCCTTATCAAACCCTTAGTTAACGAAGGGAAGAAGTCAACCCTTCATCTCAGCAACAGACTGTACTATACTAGTCAAGTGACATTTGATATTATAACAAGTGATGAATCTAAACTCGTGTTTGGTCACTGAGATTGAGAAACAGGGTGAGCTTGTGGACATGCAATTGATGGTTAAGTCTCATAAGCATCCAGGTTGAAGATGTCAATTCTATTCTAGACTCTATCCTATCCAACATTCTAAATGGTGCTACATCTAGGTCAATGGGAAGAGACTTTCAGTAGACAGATTGATGACCTGACCTGGAAGAACAATGCAGAGTACCTGTAATCTGTGAACTAAGATTGGCTTTGGTGTAGGTTGTGAAATCTCTAAGCTAGTCCTCCCTACCAGTGTTACACTTGTCGTGATAATATTGCCAAAATCCAACGCGGTTATATGCCAGTATTTATTGTGATAAATCAGGGTTTTGAAATTATCATGATAATTTGAAATTATCGTGAGATGATAGAAATTATTGCCCTGCTGAGGTCTTACTCGCCTTAAAAAGTGTTTTTGGTTTTTTTTACCTTCATTTTGCAAAAGTTACTAAGGGCATTGAGCTTTGAGGATACTGTGACCATTTTCCATCAAGCAAACAAGGGGAAATCTGTAGTTTTCATTGCCATCAACCGAGCATTTGTGGAGTGGGGATTTACTCCAATCTACCACATCCATATTCCTAGGTATGCAGAAAAATTTCTGCCTTTATTTTCTTTGTTTTTCAAGATTTAGTATAGGGTTTGCAATGTCCAATTAGCAAAGCCATTGGACCCAATGTGGGAGTATGGTGAATCATATGAGGGTCATAATAGAACAAGGCTGTATTGCAAGATATGTGGAATGGAAATGTTTGGTGGAATCAGCCACTTGAAATATCACCTTGCCAAAATCCCAGGGCATGACGTGGATATTTGCCTTGCAGCTACCCCAGACGTTGTCCATATTGCAAAGAACTCAATTCTTGATATTACTAGGAAGAGAGATCAGAAGGAAGAATTGAGGCTCGAGCTTGCAAATAAAGTAGCAAGAACTTGAAAGCATGGGAATTGCAAGCTTCTGAGGGGCGGAGGAAACCTAATCCTCGGCCACATCTTCTTAGTGCATTATGATCATATGATCATCCTTGTAGTATCTAGATGCCTCATGATGATCATCTCATGAGGTACATTTGTTTTTGTTTTGATGTGATTTTGTATTATCCTGTTAGGACTTATGACTCAGGA
>ML834098.1:14285-29614 GCA_009831015.1 Picea engelmannii | reverse complement strand
GGGTCTCGGCCCTTGAATGCTCAGGCGTGCAGACATTGTAACGTTAATGAGCGAGGTGACGGGGGCCAGTGGGTTTATTTACTCCCCGTCCTGCCTCCCCTCCACGCGTCGTTGATGGTCTAGCTGTCACCCCATCCGGGGTGTGTATGTTTGATGTTGTTGTTTCTTTAGATGTTTAAAAAATTGAAAAAAATGATTATTTTTGTTTTTTTAAGTTTCTCGATAATTTCCGATATTTTCCCTGATATTGCTGATAAGTTATATTCCGGATCCCCTGCGATAAATTCACGATAACAATAAATGTACCATTGTTCCCTACAGGGTTTTGGTGTCATCCGTTTGATCACATAGTGATAAGAGATCCTACTGTAAAATGCGAAGGTGACAACTGGTTGGACCATATGCAATAATAAAGCTTAATGTTCTTGTACTAGCTCTCTATGACAGTCTTTTGATGATTGGGCGTGGATTATCAGTAATTTTCATGACCCATTCTGTTCCAAGTTAAGAATTGACATTTGAATTAGACTGTTATTAAACCTCCTTGAAGGATTTGGACTCAGGATTTGCAAGGATTAGATACAGCTGTCTAATTCTTTTACACATTTGACCTATTTTAATGTGAATAATTTTTTGGTACATCTTTAATTAAATTGGTTTCCAAGGAGATAACCCCTTGGGCACACTAGCGATTTCAGTATTGATAACCAACTAGTTATAGAATTCTTAGAGGAAACGTGCTTTCTCTGTTATTCTCTATTGATCATTTGATTTCTTCCATGATGAATATCCTTAGAGAGACATTGAAACAGTATCTGTCAACATATACTGGCATCTATGCAGGCTAATGATTTTGGATCAAGAACATCGGAAGCCAATCCTCAGTTGTGATTTAGTATACTTATTTAATTTCAAAACAATTATAAAAATTTCATAATTTGTTCCTTTGGACATTGCTAAAGCAGAAGATTTAGGCCATGTTCTGGATTTGAGTATCTTATAAGTTATACTATTGATCATTCTATGAGAAGCTCTCTTCTGTTCCATACTTGTTTTTGGCCTTTCTATTTGTTCCACGCCTTGTTCAGATCTGTCCTTATGTCAAGTGCTTATTTTTGGCCCTTTTATTTGTTCCACACCTTGTTCAGATCTGTCCTCATGTTAAGTGCTTAGTTTGCTTGGGGCTGCATTATATGCTTGACTATGATTGAGCATCTCCTAACTAATTTCTAACTCTGAGATATTATATCCTAACTCACAACAACTTGTAAACTTTCTTTGGTTCGCCTATATAGATCTATTTTCATTACAGTCTTAACTAGCCAGCCTGTAATTTGTGAGCTTAATAGTATGACTTAACTTACAATATCATTTTAGGGGTATATGTCTTTCCTTTCCGCATGTTATTTCAGTTTTTCCTTCTTGCTGATTTTTTAGGACAACAATTTACTTTTCCTTTGCAGTATCTTTCCATTTAGTTATTTAATTTTCAGCCTCTGCTTAAAGTGTTGCTGATTTTTGCCAAATTATATCAGCATGTGGTTGTGTCTTGTGATGTTTTTCCTTTCATAGTATAGTGGCTGTTGGGCTCCAATTTTGTCATATTTTCCGCCATACAAATACACTCATCATTACACCTTCTCCCTGCATTTTGTCCATAATATATCCCTAATTACACCATAAACCTCCATTATCTCATGTTATTCATCTTATGTGGTTAATACATAATTTTCCATATTTTTAGTGATTAAAAGGATGATTATACAATAGTTTTTCTGATGATGGCTTAATCCTATGTTTCTATGTCCGAAAAATATGTTTTCGCACTGGAAGTCATCTGGTACCCGCACTGGAGATCATCCGGTACTAGAAGGTTCTACAGTCAACCGGTACTTGCACAGTCATCTAGTACCCACACTGCATGTCATCCGGTACCCACACTCCATGTCATTCAGTACTCGGCTCTTCTAGTACCAATTCTGCGCTCGTTTGATACTAATGCTGTGCTCGTTCGGTACCAGCATCAACAACTGTCTGGTACTAGAAATAGTTCGAAAATTTGAAATGCTTCTAGAAGAAAATCGGGGACATGGGTTTTGTCCAGAACGATGGTTACATACGGACATGTGTGTCAGAATTCACCCAGCTCACACATGTGGACCTCCAGCTCAAGGGGAATGATTCTGCAAAAATTAGCAAAAATCTCAAACTGCCAATTTGCGCCTCAATTTTCGTGCATATGGTATCAGATCTAGAATTTTTACAATATGGGTTTTGTCTAGAATGTGAAAAATTGAGTTGTATGCGGACACTTTTCCAAAATTCGAATTGGTGTAGAAGATATGGGTGGATCTCTAACTTGAATTTGCCCAAATTGATGAAAAACCCAGATTTTTGGGATTTATCCTAAAATTGTAAAATTGTTTTATGAGTTTGGGGATTCGGTTTCGTCCATTCCTCCATGGATTTCATGCATAAATAAGTCTCATAGGGATGTGAGAAGGAGCCATTATTTTCATGAAGTTTTTGTAAGTGGGAGATTTGTTTTTGTGAGAAAGCTTTAAGGAGTTGGTTGCCATGTAAAAACATAGTCCCATGATAAGATGAAAAGATGATTGTTGTTGATCTGCTGTGCATCTCCTTGGCTTGATCTGATCTTTCTCAGCAGTGCTAGCCACACCTGGGAAGGGCCCCTCAGTGTGGGTAAGCATTACTATGTTCAATTTATTTAGTTTTAGTCCATTATATTTTCATTTTATTGTATGGTGTGTTTTCTAATTAGTCTTCTCTTTAATTGCAGTTTTGGTTCTTATTCAATATTAATAAGACCCAAGATTCATTCTTCATATGTGTGCAACTTTATTCCAATTTTACAACACCACTTTGTTGTTTTACACAACTGAAGTTTTTTTGCTCCTTTGAACATTGTTGACACTTGATTCATGTGACCGTTATATATTCCATTTCCGCACTGTCTTGGCGCCAAGAATCTGGTTTGCATAAACAATATGTTTGTGGTATCATTGTTTGAGGAGCTGATCACTATTTGCACCTTTGTCATATGACAAAACTCTACTCTTAGTAACATTTATAAAGTCACTTTGAACATTGGATTTGATCCTTGCTCATGAGATTTGGAACACATGGTGAATATCATTTATTTTTATTGAATCTGCCTTCTTGAAACATAACAATACAACATATCATAGGACTGATATATTTGCTATGATTTCTATATTAATGTAGGTGCATGGATTAATAAGTCTAGCATGTTCAAGATTCAAACTTTGGGTTCAGGTTCTGGATAAGATAATTCTTTAGTGATCACTGTTGACATTTCTTTGTCTTATTATCACAAACATATAACATACGCACCTTGAAGCCTGATGTAATCATGTGATTCTTAAATATTGTTGCATGCACTGATATGCAAAGTATGTTGGCATCCATTGAATACAAAGTGCATCTCTTTCTGTCTATTTCTTTCCATAGATCATTGTTAAACATTTCCATTCATTCAGTAGTTTAGAGATCCATTGTTTTATTACATAGATTTCATTATTGTTGTTGTACCCATTTAAAGAATTATCTTGAAATTTTAGTTTCATTTGTTTTCAAGTCATTTTCAGATTGTCTTCATTGTCTTTTAATCTAGTTTGCTTTGATTTAGTTTTCTTGTAGCTTAGCTAACCACTATTGGAATCCATTGAAGGATAGGAAACTTAAGTAAGCTACTCACGACTAATCACACAAACATCACCCCGAGTGCATGAAAGACTGTGATCTAAACCTTTATAGCACTAAGTTATTCCTACGTCCCAGTGATGAATCCTTAGTATTAATTTCCAGCAGTGTGGGTTTGAAGATTGTTTTGTCGGCTTTAGATTAAGCTAGACTAGGCTTTGATCCTGCGTTTCCTGCGCTTGCACCTCGAAGCTTACGAGCCCCGGTTAATAATTAAATGTGGGAATTAATAGTGCATATATTTAGCCCAACAGTGGCTTTCCACTGTTATTATTCCTGGGTCAAAATCTGAGTGTCTTATCTTTCATATGCCGAGCCTTTGTGTCCATCATTAGATTGAGCCTAGATGGGGGTCACATTTGTTCATTGTTCCCAAAGCATTGAGCCTTTAGGATGGGTAGTTTGAAGAGATATAGGAGATTCTTGAGTCATCTTATGTCTTGTCTCTTTATTCCTTATCACTAAGTCTTCTGCTTTGAGTCAGTCGTCCCCCTCATCCAACAATAGGGAAATAGTACCATGCATCTTATTCCCTCTTGAGTTATCACTTCGTGCTGGGGGAAGAGTTTCCATCATTGCTCTTCTTTTCAGCAGATCATCTTGCATCGACTTCGACACATTATCTGTAGATGATCTAGAAGTAGAGCACCTTGATGGCCATTAGCCTCATTGGCGATTATCTTGCATTTGACAAGGTTGAGCATTATTGGGTCTTGATTGGATGATCCTCATTATTGTTCGACTTCAGAACATCTTTCATAGTGATAGGTTGTGCTCGTACCTTAGGACCCATTGACATTATTGTTGGGCTTCCTTCGCACTTGGCAGGTGTTTACCTTATTAACATCTGACTAAGTGATTCTCTCCCATGTGTCGACTTCAACACATTTACCATAGCGAGGAGTGTACATGGTAGGTGGTAGGAGGTAGCGGATTTGGATGGAACCCCTTGTGTTTCAGTTTTTCACTGGAAGGTTTATATTGCTTTGACTCCATTGCCCATTAGATAGGCTTTGGTATCACAGGGCAGCTTACATGGATTTTTCTTTCGCACAGGTACATGGGTCTATTGGTATGTTCCCTTAGAGTTCTCACGGAGTATCAGTTTCAGTTTTATAGACAAAAAGATTCATATGGTTCTCGACATCCCGCAGGGCGATCCCATCCCCTTGAGTCACCATTGTTAACCCCTGGATTTTCACTCTTGAAAATTCTGAGGGTTAAGAGTCAGCATAGTCTATTTTGGCTGGCATTCAAATATTTTCCTAGGTTAAGCACTTGTGTGAGCCAAAGGTTGGTTCCCATCAGAGACATGTATAGGAATAGTTTGTGGTTGTTTTTGCTTCAGAGACAGAGCTAGCACAATTTCACATGGATTTGAGAGAGATGACTATTTTTAGTAGGTGCCCTACTTTTTAGGAGACAGTGATCGGAGACTCATATGACTGTTTTGAGCATACAGTATTGGTCCTTGCATGATTATGAGCCCAATGACACTTTGTCTGGGGATCATGTAGGTACTTTCTATTTTTAGCAGGTTGAGCTCCAGGCCTGAAATAAGGATTCCGAGCGTACAATATTTGATCCTTGAGACATTCCGAGTCTATTGGATCCTTTTCGAGGTAACTTGTTAGTATTTCTATTTTTAGCAAGCGGAGCATCGAGGCTCGCATGTTAATTCCGAGCACATTTTTGGAATCCTCACGGAAAATTGAATCCAATGAATATGATATCATTGACATGCGACGACATTCTATTTTTAGCAGTGTCTATTTTTAGACATTTGACACATGGCGATCTTCTCCTAGTCATCTTGGACGTTTTTGACAATTTCCTATTTTTTAGGGTTGGACCCATATTTTTAGCAGTTTCTATTTATAGCAGGGGTGGTCGCCTCCAAAGGTGACAAGTGGCAAGCTCAGATTTCAACATTTGGTAGTGATGCAGTGTGGCATGTGGTACTTGGGTGGAACAATTAATGAGGGGGTGCACTTTCCAAGGTTTAAAACAAACAATTAAATTAATTAATGACAAGAGGGCGTGTGGATGAGGTGGCAAGTCTACATGGGCGTAGTTGGGCTAATTAAAGCCTAATTTATCTTATTTCCTATAACTCGCCATAAAGACCACTTTCCGTGCATTAAAGTCCATTAAAAAGTTGTTGTTCCTTATTAATGCACATTAAATTCCTATTAATTAGGGTGCATTCTTCTTCCATCATACACATATTCCCTAAGTCTCATTTAATGCACCTTCTTTTTCCTATTTTCTAGCATTAATGCGCCTCCATTTTCCCTATTTCTTAGCCTAACTCTTCTCTCTCCCTATTTTCTAGCGCATTGTCCTAATGAGCCTCCCTTTTCCCTATTTTTTAGCATTAATGCGCCTCCCTTTTTCCCTATTTTCTAGTGCACTCATAATTATCCATTTCTAAATTCCTATCCTTTAGCTTAATTATCCCTATTTCTCCTATCCCACGTGTGAGTGATTTGTCTCATGTGTTAATCCTTTTATTACTTAACTTCTCTTCTCCATCCATTTATTCACTTTCCAATATTCTTTATCCCTTTTCCCCTCATGTGACTCACACATGTGTCTCTCCCATGCATTTTTATCTCTCATGCGTGAGTCTCTCACATTCATTTATCTCATGCGCCTTCTCCTTATCCTCATGCACATTGGCTATTATTATCTTATCATTATTTTACACACACATCTCACTCACCTATTATCTCACCCATGCGCCTTTTATTTTTGCCTTGGGAAGTGCACCCTCTCTCTTATTTATTGAGGCTCCTCATTATTCTTGGTCGTATTTTTTGCAACAACAACTCTCATATTCTCTCTCCCTCTTCTCATTCTTCTTAGTCTAGCTACTCTTTCTTTGTGTGAAGACATCATAGTGCCAGTGCTTGTGCTTGTTGATGTGGTGCAATCAGCCCTTTGGCGGCCATTAATAAAAAAATGTTGTGCTTATTTTCGAGCTTTCACTCTTGTTGGTATTGTGTTTTCCCTTTATGCATTGAATTAATAGTTCATTAGCCATTTATTGTGGTAAATTCTCTATCTTTTAAGTGGTTTTCTCTTCCTTCTCTTTCATCTTTCTCACACTAACATTGTAGGATCCTTCCAAGCAAATTATACTATCTTTTTTCCCAACGTCTTGGGCAGGGTTCATGCTGTCCAAGACATATTGGCTGCTGTTTTTGTGTTTATTTTGGAGAAAATCAGATCCAAAACCAACAACTAGGTACCTAGGGGCTCCCCCCTAAGATTGGCACGCACCAATCCGAATGTAGAGGAGGTTTGCTTGTGGCAATTGGGGCATTCTCTCCTTGAATTAGCCACTTTTTCATCGCTGATTTACATTTATATCAGATCTGATTGGAGGATGAAAAAGTATGTTAACAATATTGTCTTCCTTTGCTCTGGAATATAAACCTTGTAGGCCTTTGAAGTCTCAATATAACCTACAAATAAACCCTTCTTACTGGAGGGCTCTGACTTGGTCCTCTTCTCTACAGGTATATGGATATAAATTGGACAACCAAAGATGTGAAAATGATTCACCTTTGGCTTCACACCAGTGAATGCCTCCTCTAGTGTCTTGTCCTCGAATATCCTATGAGGACACTTGTTCTGGGTGTAGACTTTTGTGTTGCATGCTTCTGTCCAAAGAAACATTGGCAAGTCTTGGTCATGAATCATAGCCTTAGCAGCCCCTATGATGGATTGTTTTTTCACTATGCAACCCCATTCTGTTGTGGGTTGTATGGAAAAATTAATTCCCTCTTGATTTCTACCCCCTTGCGGAAACTCCTTGGAGGTATACTCATCCCCATTGTTTGATCTCAAGACTTTCATCCTCTTCCCTGTTTGGTTCTTGTTATCCCCGATTTCTAGGGATAACTAGGAGATCATGTCTCGAGGCCCACAGGTCCTAGACATGGAGTACCGAGAGCAGGATTGACTTGAGCATGGCCCATCCTTCTTCTCTTTCATCAGACTCGTCTTGTCAGCAGCAGCAACATCCATCACCTTCAGCTTGGACTTGTATCGGAGAAGGCTCTTGCTCCATGAGGTAATTGGTCTAGGTATCATGGTATGTGTCACTTTTGATCATTATAACCTTTAGATATATGCATCTTACTCCTTTTATTTCTAACAACTGCGTGGATCTTACATTGACCCACTTGACCATTGTTGAGGGGATCGACAGGGTGTCCTAGCAAGCCTGTACCCATAGGTTTTGGTTTGCCACCGGGGGGATTTTTGAAAAGCCATCGTCCGCTCCCATCATATCATCACTTTTTCATCTTATCTCCCACTCACCTTTCCCATTCCCCTAGTCTGGGCATTAGGATGATCTGTTTGTGGGGTTGCACCTTATCTTGTGGGAAGAAGGGGCTAAAGGCCCAGAAGGTAAAAGCAGTTGGTAAAAGATAAAAGCCATAAAAATGAAACCTAGAGATGCCTCGCCTAGGGATCCTCGAGAAGGCAATAAAAAGCCTCTCAGTAAGAAATAAGAGGGACCCGAAGAAAAATAACAAGAACAAGACCTAGCCAAGAGGATAGGGGGTCTCATCACGAGCCAATCTATTATGTTCATGGGTACCTAACAACATGACATTGCCACTATCTGGTTACCACGCCAGGGCAGTGACCTTTGGTTGCATGGCCAAGGGAAAGGGGGTCTCATCACGAGCCAGCCTTATCATCTCTGTGAAAGTGCTTGTGAGTAACACTGTCAGCTCTGGTCACCACACCAAGGTAGTGTCCTCTAGTTAGTCCTTGGAATAAAAATAAAAAAACAAATAAAGAAAAGAAAGAATAAAGGCAAGAAAGGGCTTGGAAAAAATTGCATCCATGACGGGTACAACTCGCCTTCTACAAAAGCACCCACAGGTAACATCATGCGTCCCTGTCTTTCACTCAACCCGTATGTCTGGACATCCCTTGACCACATCACCTCATTTTACATGGCTTGGATGATACCCCTTGGAGACTTTCCTTTCCTTATGGATACTAGCCCAATAGGGTGCCTTATCTTTTTCTTCAGCCTTGTATTGTAGGTCTTTGTAATATCTTTGAGCTATTGGATGATATGTCAGGGTTTTTATGCATATGTATGATAATATTAATGATGAGACGTGATTAACATTGCTATGATCCTTGTGACTAATGAGCCCATGGAGGGCGAAGTTTTTGATGTGTAGGACCATGCCCGACGGACAGGTACCAGTTGAACTGGTACACATGGGGAGATGATTGGTTCGGACCTCCATGGGGCTGAAGAGCCCATCAGATGGTTGCTGGGACCCCATCAGGGGCAGAGACAAGACATTGTTTGTCTGAGCTTTTGCACATGAGAAGAAGAAGGACGTTCCATCAGGGACACTTTGGCTGAGCCCAGCCTAGGGGGGTTGACCCACTTCCAGTGGAACGTTCCCCTTTGATGGCCCAGGACGTCACCTAGGAGCCATTGATGTCACCTTTAGCATGTGGCAGTTTGACAAGGCAGCTGGCACGTGTGGCATGGTTGGGAGGCCCAAAGAGGGCCAACGCTTGTCATTTTGTGCTGCATCTTGCCCTAAAAGGGGCTAACATCTCCCTCAGTAGGGCTTGACGTCTTTCTTATGCTTAGTGAGGGCTTTGATTTGACAAATTAATGTAAAAACAATATAGTTTTGGTTTGTAGCCTTGTCGGCTATTTTTAATGACCTAAATTTAATTAAAGGTCACGATACAATATATATTGAGGATTTTTTCCCTCATTTTGACAATAACACACAACTCACTCTCTTGTGAGGTCTGATTTTTGCGCCCTTGTTGGGTATTTGGTCTTTTAAAGTGAGGCGCACTTGTTGATGGAAGGATTTTCTTGGCATATTTGGCATTTCTCTTGAAGGAAGGTTTGCATTACTATTTCTCCATGATATGTAAGTGTATTTTCTGCAAAACTTCTTAATTGAATGGTTGTAGGCTTGTATTCTTGCATTTATTACAAATTTGCTGATTTAAAACCCTAGGTGACAAGCACACAAGTAGGTCCTTGTTTCATGTCCCCTAAAAGAGAAATATTCAGCCATTGAAGAAGGAAGGAAGAGCCTAGCCATTGCTACACTCTTTTCACTTCTTCCCTTGTGCTAGCTGTGCTTTTAAAAAGTTAAGAAGGAGGAGACGTCCCAGGCCTAGGTTATCTACACCTAGGGTCGTCCTGCTTCTAGGGTTTGGTGATAGAGCCTTGCCATTGCAACACTCTCCCTCACCTTACTCTCTTGTCTTGACTTATCCTTTATGCTAGTCGTTTTGCCAAGTTTGACCTAAGGAAGGAGGAAAGAGCACGAGGCCTTGCTTAAGCAACACCGGAGTGCGCCTCTTTCCCCTAGGGTTTTGATTCTAGGGCCCTGCCATTGCAACACCTTAGAACCCTTCCCTCTTGTCCTTAGCCTTTTATCCCTTCAACTTTGCGTCCTCTCTCTAATTGACTCCATTTACCCCTAGGCACTGATCTTAGATCCACAACGTTGAAGTGATAGTGCTCAAACAACTTCTTAAAACTCTTAAATTTGAAACCCTAACTAGCTAACCCTAATTAGGCTGACGTCACACTTGGTTATTCCATCTTGACACAACACTTTTGTTGATAAGCAATTAGATGATGGTTAAGAGCATTTATTGAGTAAAGGATTGATTAAATACATTGTTGGCTACATCATCTCAGTATTTATTGATGAATTGATATTTCTCCACTGCTATATTGATAAATGTTGATCTCATTAATTGCTTACATATTGATGTCAGATAGTTATATGAAGTACTAACCCACTGAATTATAGCCTGCATATATATTGTTTTGCTATTGTCTTGTTCTAGGCAGGTGTTCTCATTTGGGCATACACTTCTTTATTGGTTGTTTAGCCGGATTATCTGACCTTGGTGGTAACCTGTGAGGAGGAACTTTTGCTTTGATCTTTACACTTTGGCCTCTTCAAACCCTAGGTTACCGGGGACGTCTCCCTTGGGCTAACCTCCCTGAATAGAAAGAACCTCCCCATTGTGGTGACATTGGGTGGGGTAGGTTCATGTTACGCCAGTTTGGCCTATACCTTCTAGCCATTTGACCTAGCTACAAACTATATGATAACAATTCTCAACTAGAGTTTTGAACTCCTGAAATTTGTTAAAGACCTCATCCTTGATCTTTAATAAGTAGATCCAAGTCTTGCGTTTGAAGTCACCAATAAAGGAAACATAATACATGCTTCCTAAGATTGATGCTAGTGACATTGGGCCATAAACATCTGAATGCACAAGGTCTAGAATCTCCTTAGACCTATGCTCACTGTTTGGGAAAACAACCTTCGCATGCTTGCCAAGTGTGCACCCTTTGCTGTAATGAACATAAATATATAAACATTAGTAAATAATAATAACAATAATAAATGAAAAGACACATCGTATCTAAAAGACATGACCTAATCAAGGGACATGACCTATTAATCATTGTGACTAGTCAGTGCTATAAGTACATCATCATATGGGATTATATCATCGCCATCTCTCATATTCTATTCAATATAATATTTTAATCCCTATGGATTCTTTTATGTTATCCTATTTATTTTGGATATTCAATTTGTGAACCAAGTTGTTCATGTCATATTCAGGGAATAAACTCAATATGGCTCTTGGTACTCCATGTCTAGGACCTGTGGGCCTCGAGACATAATCTCCTTAGTTATCCCTAGGCTAGGGGATAACAAAAGGTTTGACTAAAACAAGTATACAAGAATACCTTACGTAGTTACACCAAAATTAACAGTTTAGAAGGTGGTTTTCATGCATTTATCTTCTAGAAGGGTGCCCTACACATGTTCCAAGGCTATTTTATGAGGGCGACCTAGTCTAAAGGAGGTGCTCAACTGCTCACACATCTACTTTTGGAGGTTTGCACATGGTCAAAAGAGGAGGTCCCCAACTGCTTGGCTCTATATTTAGAAACAATTACAACTAACTGTAATGTCCCCCACCTCTTGATGAAGAGGTTTGGAGAGACTTAGTAGTCTAGTCATCCCCACTAGACTATAGTCTCATGCAGCATGGGGAAAAGTCAGCTAAACCCAATGTTATAATTTGAAGTTGACTTGAAAAGGTAAAAAGTAACTCACTGGAGGATTAGAGCGCTTGAGGTTGAGTTAGGAGTTGAACCTAAGGGTTAACTTAACTCAACAGAGGAATAGAAAGAGGTATAAAGGAAAGCCTAGGGCGCACCTCTCATTTCATCTTGTTTTATTATGCATTTTTCTATTGGGCTCTTGAGCACACAGTTTTGAGGGTTTTGAGAATACAAACCCTAGAGAATAACTCGGTGGTGAAAGATTCGACCCATCTTGTTCCAAGCTTGGTCTCGGGGATGCAATACTCCACCCACACCATTCTACAACATTCACAGGTACCATCATCCATCCAGGAGAGCAACAGGCCGTACCATTGAGGGTTTTCCTGAAATATCCCTGATCCAGCTGATCAGGATATCTACTATGGATCTAGTGTTCTGTCTCACAGATCTAATACACTGGGGGTTTCTGGATGCGTTTTATCTTTAGATCTGATACTCTGGGGGTTTCTGGATGCGTTTTAGTTATGTGCTTGAGATATTTCGTGGTTGTTGCATGTGCATGTTATATGTTATGGTTTAAACAGTATATATATGGTGCATGTGGAAATAAGGAACATCAACCGCCCAATAATATGTATTATGAGATTCAAGCATGGAAATACAATGAAATACTGGAAATATAGAAGATAGTCTTTAGTTAGATCTCATGGATCGTCACTGGAATACAAGCAAATAACATAAAATACCCGTGATCAGAAGATGAAGGAAGATCTGATGCATGCACGGATAGATCGACGAAAACAGCGGTTCCGGAGAAGCACGATAATTGCTACAAATTGGAAAACTCGTCTGGAAGGTTATACCCGTCGGAATGAGCTGAAAACTGCCCCAATAGAAGCGCCCTGGCCTCTGGAATGATACTGGTGACTGTCGGATGACAGATCTGACCTCTGATGCTCCGGATCTAGTCCCCCGGGGGTCTGCGCACCTCATGGGCTCTCTGGATGCGCCCCAAATGATTCCACCAACGGAATCGGCTGCTATAGGACTCAAAACGTTCACCTCGCCAAATGCGGAACTGGGTCGGAAGGGTTTCCCCAGATCTGCTCTGATGCTCTGTTTATAACCCCAATTGTCCTTCCAAAAGAGTTGTGCCCTAAATGGCTGAATGATGCACTCTGAATGATTCCACCGTCCAAATCTAATGGGAAGTGGCTCAATCTATGCGCCTTGGCTGGATCTCAATTGGGTCGGAAGGAAACTGCAATCCGAGCTCTGATATTGTGCAGCTACATAAATCCTCTATCTGAACTTGCACCCCCACTGGCTGAGCTGCGCAACACTGATAACTGGATACTCCTGAATAGCATGGTGAAATACCTAGATGGTATCTCCGATGGGCTAGGGTGTGTCTCTCAACACCGAAACTGATCAATGGTGGTGGTTTCCTCCATAAATCCACAAAACAGTAGAAGTTGAATCTCTTCCTCCTCTGGGAACTCTCAACATCAAATCATAACAATGCATAATGAGGAATTAGGTCGAATTCCTCCCTTTATACTCTTCCCAATCTAATTCACCATTGACCTCACTTAAGCTAGGCGCTTTTCCTCCTAAGGTGAATAATTAATTAATTAAGTCCCCCTTTAGCACCTTTTCGTTCTAATTCTTTGTTGACTTAGGTTAAGTGACTTTTCCTATGCTTTTTGGCTTAATTCATCGTTTAGCCACCAAATCACCCTTATTTCTCCCTTTTGTTCCCTGTTTGTGCCTGACTATAGTCTACGGGAATACATAGACTACTAAGTCACACCCTGTTGGCCTACTCTTGGGAATGAGACATCACATTTCCAGCAGGGGGCACATCATTCTTTGGAGAGGAGTTTGATCTAGGTTATTGACAGGGTTTTTTGACATTCCAACACCTGGGTATTTCTTGTAGGGCCTTGATCATCAGATCTAGTGTGTTTTGAGAGGGTTACTCTTGCCATATAATTATCTTGAGCTTTGGCACGTTTTTGAGAGAAGGAGGGCACAACTGTGATTTAGATCTTCTCAGTTTGGAGGGGTTATACCTCAGATCTGACCTCGAGACTTCTCCTAATAGCTTGTGGTGGCCCGATGTATCTTTCTAGAGAGTTTCAAGGGATTTGGAGGCCTCCTTCATCAGGGCCGAAATATTGAGCTTGATAGTCTTCAGGAGGGCGCAATCT
This sequence comes from Picea engelmannii, assembly GCA_009831015.1. Taxonomy (NCBI): domain Eukaryota; kingdom Viridiplantae; phylum Streptophyta; class Pinopsida; order Pinales; family Pinaceae; genus Picea; species Picea engelmannii. The sequence continues at coordinate 15,535 of ML834098.1, read as the reverse complement.
TGATTGAGGATTCAACAGTTTGGAGGGGCAGATCTTGACATCAGGGTTTGAGACTTCAGGGAGGGCTTCTACTTGCCCTGATCTATCATTTGGTGGAGTTTGAGGCTATTTGGAGGTCTTCTTTAGCTAGGCCGAAACCCTAGGTCTTCATAGCCATCCAGTGGAGCGTATCTGCAGCCATGGGGGGTTTGGACTTGTTCCTGGATTCTTCTTGTATTGATCTTCATTGTATATCCAACCTTGGGGGCTTGCATCTTCTTGCCGGGAGCATTTTGTAGCAGCTCATATCTTTCTATTGGAGCTATCTGATGTTATTCCAGATCTGCATCCTTCTTGTATCAGGTTCTTGCTTATTACATCAATAAAGGTCAGATCTTGTTGTTGGTTCCATATCTTGTGTTATCTTGTATCTTCATTGCTTGTCTTCATATCTAAGCTTAAATAACTGAACTCTAAACCCTAAGGCCGAAACTTAAGAGGCCAACCTGCAAACAACATACACAACAAGCAAATCAGTGGTCAGTTAGTGTTCCAAGTGAAAAAATTGGCTTGGGAACATTACACTAACTCCGGTTGTTTATTCATTGTTTACTTGGTTGTTGGAGTTAGTTAATATTGAAAATTGTTTCTTAGATTATTTTATTGTAACTTCCTAGAGGAGATTGTGGATCTTAACAAACTCTTGTCTATCTTTAGTAAGAAGTTTGTTGAGGAAGTTATGAAGGATTATTTTATCATTATTCCTAGGACTAATGGATCCAAGGAAACAATTCATATTTTATTGTATGAGGAGTTAGAGATGAAGTCTATATAAGGATTTGCTCTCTCCATTTGTAAGATGGATTGGATTAGTGGGGAAACGAAAGTACTTGTGAGCACTCTTGTTCCAAGTTTTGGAGGATTTTGCCTTTATTTTATGTAAGTTATTTAGTCTTTGAGTAATTTTATTTGTGGATTTGTTCTTGGGCATACTTGGAGCTTAGGAGCTTTTTCAAAATATTGAATGTCAGAGGAAAATAAGGCCATAGAGGAGTATCTAGCTACATTGGGAGAACTTATAGTAATATAGCTTAGTCTTATGCTATAGTCTCTAGCCCAGTGTTGCCAGAGCGTGGGAGCGCATTTTTCAAAAAATGGTCGGGAGCGAAGCGTCTCCGGAGCGTTTATATATATATATATTCAAAAGAAAACATGTAGAATGCCAAACTAGATGCAAAATTTATGAAACATGTATGTTTGTGATACTTCCA
>ML834097.1:76065-95887 GCA_009831015.1 Picea engelmannii | reverse complement strand
TTCAAGAATCAAGATGAAGATGATAAATTTTCTATGTCCAAGAAGGATCATAGTCCAACAGATACAACAATGGTGGAGTTGTTGAGATCAGTCTCCAAGTGGGAGATTGTTGGTTGTGGAGCCTGATTATCTTCCTGATTCATAGGTCTTTGTTTTCAGCTATGCTTATACCCCATGAATACTTTACACGTCGAAAGAATATACACTCCTCAATGCGGGGGAGTGCATAAAGGGGTTACTCCCTGTGCAGGGTATGGGGGCAAGTGAGCCCCCGATGAGGGTTCGGGGAAGAAGCCCCTGAAGGAAAAATTTCCTTGTAAATTTATATTGTAATTTCATTATAAATCTGGACCATTCATTATATGGTCACAGATTTGACGATATAAGTTATATTAGGGGTTTTTTCCCCTAGAAGGCAACCCTCTTTAATGAGGGAAATGTATTGCGGCTATGTATCATAGAAAATATTGTATTCTGAGAGAGGAGATTGTGAGAGAAAGACGATGAAGTTACAACAAGTGTGTTGTAGGTTGTATTCCTTCATTTGCTAGATAATAATAAAGGAAGGACTTGGAAATTTCTCTGGTGGACATAGCCCACACTGGGTGAACCACGTATATTTGTGTCTCTATTGTATTGTGTATCTTCCGTGTTTTATTTTAGCATTTTTTTATTTTATTGATCCGCGATCATGTTTTTCTAACAGAGCCTACAGAACCTCACAGGGATGAAAAGAAACTAAGGAAACACCTCAAAATCCAAACAATAAAACCAAGTTCTTCCCTAGCGGAGTCACCAATTTTGTTGTAGAGAAACTTGTCTACATATAGACAAGCCCTCTCATTGAAATTATTATAGTTAGTGGCAGGCTATAGGATAGACAACTATGGATTCCACATTTATCTAATGCATACACACAAACTATGCTAAGAGAGATGAGAAGGAGGATATATTACCTTTTCTGGATGGTTGTTCAATCATATCCTTATGAAGAAGCTCCTTAGACAAATTTTATGCAACCACTTATACCTTCTTCCTACACACAAGACCAACGAAAAAAATTTCTCTAACCTTTTGGCATATAAAAGATAATTTCATGCAAAGATATCTCATCCAATACCTCAAGTAATATTATATCTACCAAACATAAACCAAGAACATCACACCAATGATTTAAAACATGCTTGGAAGGGGAAAATAATATAGATTTGTATTGATAAAATGAGTTACAATAGGTATAGATTACCTTGAGTTTCTTGTCGCATTCCTTGAGCTCTCCCTTAGCACCCTCGTTTGGTTAGAAGAAGTGAATATACCCACTATATTGCAGCAAGAGGATAATGGACTCTCTCACACATATGATTTCAGTCTCCACTTGTGTTGATGCATAACAACCAACTCTATACCAACAAGATGACAAATGACTCTTCAATTTCTCTCTACCATCATGAGGACTCTTTCTACTCAATTCTTAGTATGATATTAGGTGACCATTCCCCAATTGGGCCTCTCCTTTTCACTCACCTTTGGCATGCTATCCACAACATGCACTTCACACACACTTTCCTCATCATTTTCCTCAACTATATGCACCCCACTTTCACAATCAATACTCTCTACAATAGGGTATTTTTAAGGATTCAAATATTAAACCTAGCTACAATATTCTAGGCGATTATTTTAGACTGAAAAACTCACACACAAATATATGTAGGTGAATATTCAATAAAAAACATACAATTTACTATTGAAACTTGTAAATTTTGGAAAATATTATCAATATAAGCATATTTTGTGCAAACAATAGGTGAATTTTTGAAGTGAAAATGGGAAATTGGCGAATGCATTTTTTGAAGAAAATGCAAAAAAGGTGAAAATTTTCCCCTTAAAATACTATGCTCTGCAACCACATTAAGAAGAATATATTTTTCCCTCTCCTCTCTCTACCTGCTCTTTTCCTTTCTCTTCATCTTCTTCTCAACTTCCAAGTCTAATTAAAGTTCCTTCTCTAAGGTCCACACCTTATTCACATACACTTTATTTGTAATGGACAATTTAATCCTATCCATAAAGTTCATTATTTGTTCTTCACTATCTCTCACAACACCAACTCACATGGCCACTTTACAAAATTCATCAAAATATTGTTCTACTTCAAGTTCTCCAATATTCTCATCATTTTCAAATGACAATCATAATTTATAAACTCACCTCTCAATTTGGTGACTATATTCTCCCAATTATGGATCTTTTCTTTGCCCCTCCACTTTTTGTTCATGTTCTGATGTTGCCACTAATCATATGCAGGGATCCTCAATATTCCATGAGAAAAATTCATTCTCATGGGGTCTTCCAACTCATTTCACTTGAAATACTGGTGCATTTCTTCAATCCACTCTATCAACCTTTTCATATCTGCACTTCCAAAAACTCTAACCCCTCCATATTCATTTGGTGTTGCTACATACCCTCCTCTTCATCTTCATGACTCCTTTGGACCAGTTTCATTGTGATCCTTCTCCTTTTTTGACGCAATTCAATGGAATCCAACCTATTCATCATTTGAAACATGAATTATTTTGTTAAAACATCTTCCTCACTTCTTTTGTTATCTCTTCCTCTACCACTCATAGAATTTTTTTTTCTTCATGTCATGTTATCTTCTTTAGCATGTCCACTCTCAACAATACTAATCTAATTTTTTATGTAGGCTGCCTCACTCAATGTTTTGTTTACGTAATCTTCCTCTATTTCTTATGCAATCTTACACACTTGACATTTTGTCTACATAATTTTCTCTCTCTCTTTCAATAATACTCTCGCTATCTTTTTCCACATATTTGCAACTCTATCACAAAATCCTCTCACTCTTCTTCCCAAAAAATTCTACCTATCACTTTACCCTTTGTTGGAACTTCATGTAACATTAAGGAGTCTTCAACAATATCAAGATTCACTTCTTCTCAACCATATGTTATTATTTCTCTTATACCACTTTATGTAGTACCAAGGAGCCTGCAAATCAAAGTCATACACACAATGAAAAAAAACATTCACACAACAACTACAATTAAAATTCAAGTAGTTGAAATTCACAGCCACAACTTTTCTTTATTTATTCAAATAAAAAATGATCTCAGTTATTATTACATTCATAGAGCCTACGAGTCTTTGGATCATAAAACACCATTAGCAACTAAAAAATACCAAATCAATACAGAACTAAAGGCTCTCATTACATCAATCTCTCAAATATATAAATTATGACAATATGTCTATTTAGTTTCCAAGTTGTTCCATTTCTTAGGGTAACCAATTTTTTTGAAGTTCATATATATTAAACAATCACCGTTTTAACTTCTAAATACAACCCATGCTTTGAGGGTTGAATATTCATAGTTGACTTGGAAAAATGAATGCATGGAATGCAATCTAAGTATTTTGTAATATTTTGCGTTTGGATTAGACACACCCTTTAAACTTCATTTTTTTATTATTAATTTTAGATGGAATTTAGAGAAATATTTCCTCTACATCATGTAAAAATTTCAAATTCGAACTTGAATTATTGAAGGTGAACTTGTAAAAAAAACTAATCCCTGGTTACTACAAAAATCAAGAAATTTTTTCACTATAGTTATGGACTTGGGAACAATATTTAAACTCAACATGTTTTGATGAAATTTGGTGGGAAGGTATAGGAAATTTTCATAAATAACATATCCAAATTTCATACATTGATTCCAAGACATGAGAGTGTGCAAAAAATAATAATCCCTTGTTACCACATAAATTGAAAAATTTCTACTATGATGGATATGATCATATGCGTGGGACTTGAAGTCAAAATTTATTTATGAAATTTGATGGAAAGGTAGAGAAAGTTGTTCTCTGAAACACATCCAAATTTCAAATTCTAACCCAAAGATAATATGATAAAGGACTTCTCAAAACACTAGATCATGTCGCTGCTAAAAATCACAAAGACATGAAATAAAAGCAAAACAAAATGAAAAATACTTTTTTGGGTGTGCAAGAGTTCCAAAACCCTGGGGATGCTTTGCATTCAAAGTGAAAATTTTTGTTAATTGTAAAGAAAAAGGATCAACAAAATAATAGATTTACAAGCATTCTACCATGTGCAAGAGGCTCAAACGATGAAAATTTTCATGTTTTCAAACATATACATCAGACGAACCCAAAAATAGACCCAACGAAGCAAAGTGCAACATGAGTAATCCTATCAAACAATAAGTGAGACCACTAAAACCTTGAAATATAATTATCACCTCCAACCATGTGAATCAATGATAGAGGATATTGGATTTTTGTTATAAACCAACCAAATGAAACACAAAAAGCAATATTTGAGAGGATCACACCGAAATGGAAACAAACTTAAATCATCAGGCCACCACCAATAGAAGTGAATGAGAATGGTAGAATTTGGATTAACCATGTTTTTCACTAGTGGGGATTAGATGGGGAGCTTATGCTTATGCATAGTTTGATGTTTTAATCTTCTACAAAGACTAGACGTGGGTTTGAGTTGGGATGTGGTTAAGATTTAATGGTTGTTATTTAGCCTTTGGTTTTCTATGGAGCAATGCCTAAGTGACATGAATACTATTAGCTTGAGTTTGAGGGTTTTAGATTCATTCTTTCCTAGGTTTATTCTATGTTTAGTTGGACTATTGTGTTGTCTTTGTTATTTCACCTTTGGTTCAATTGGCTTATCTTGGTTATTTTGGGCTTTGCAAGGCATTGTGAAATTGGAGTTATGTTGGCATGCAATTCTTGGAAGTGATTTCCAATTTGGTTTACAAAGATTGCATGGTATGAGGTAAAATTATTATGTTGTAGGTATTGGGGAATACTATCTTATTTAATTGGCTCATTCCTTTTAGTTTTTTGTTTGGTGTTCTAGGGAGATGATTGCATTTCAACATGTATGTATAGTTTTCTTGGATGGGTGAAATTCTTGAAATTGAATGTGTCTAGGGTTGATGGGTGTATTTAATTTATTGTAGTTTTCTAATACATTGGAAAGTTCCAATAATATCCTAAGGATTTCATTTTGTGGCCTTGGATATTTTGTGTTTGCCTGGTTTCTTTCCATTGCATGTTTGATGAATTAGTTTATAGGTTATTTTTATTAAGTTTGGGGAGGCCTTGCACCTAATTCATTTGCTTGGAATTATTAAAATATGATACATAATTAAGATATTCTTTAAGTGTATACATAATGCAATTACTATTTTTATTATGTTCATGAAATATGTACGATGTTTGTATCACATGGATTATGTGGGTGAGAGTTAAGTTGTGAAGGATACCTACTGCTCTTTATTACTCTTTTCCTGCTAATTGAAGTGATTATTGAATTTGATGTAAGCCTTATTATGTATATTCTTAACTCATATTATATAATTTAGGTCGCAAAAGTACCCCCCATCCACCCCCTCATGAAACCACCCAAAAAGAAGAAGAAGAAAAGAAGCTCTAGTTTTTAATGGGAAATTTGATTCTTGAATTATATGTTTTCATTAGTCGTTTTTCAATGATTTTTTTACTATTAGTTCTCTATATTTATTTATAAAGTAGGCTATTTTCTGAAAATATTATGTGTTTTTTCTTCCTTTAATTTTATTGAAATAAGTTATAATAGGGTAATAGTATCCATTGTGGAAGATAATAGGGATATTTTCTATAATAGTAGATTGGTGTCCATTCATTTGCTTTGGAAATATTAGAATAAGGTTCCCTAATAAGCTTGAGAGTTAGTGTTTGGAACAAGAAATTGTAATTGTGCTTGTATTCATAGAATATATTTGTAGAAACTTGGTTTCTTAGGCTTAGGAAGGCTATTTGCTTGTTTTTGTTATTGATGTGTCCATGCTTATTTAGTATGGGCTCTGTGGACAAGGGTTTAGTTGAGCTTTAATTGTTGATGGATCTCCTCTATAGTGGTTGATGGGAATTTTTGCTATGTTTACTTGTGGAATGGATGCATGGCACTTTGTAATGAAGACCTGGAGTGATTTCCGTGCGGGGGAAAATTGCTTTTCTAAGAGAATAAAACAAACAAGTCCTATGGTGACCATTTAATGCTATAAAAAAATTGTGTTTTGGGAAAGTAAAGGTTGGTCCATTGTAGGATATTAGGAAAGTGCAATTTCTACTTGCAAACATTTCCATGGAGTTTCTATTGAGATTCACATCCATTTCTTCCAGTTTGCAAACCTTTCCTTCTTAGTTTTACATCATGTTCTGATTGAATTTTGGTCTGATTTGAGCATTTCAACTATGAAGAGCATAATTATAAGAATGCTTAGTTTGATAGATAAGAGGGATCTTTGTTTGCATTAGTGAATGGGTGTTTGGAGATGCATGCATGATACCTTGTAGTGGACACTAAAACAAATGTTTGCTATATGAAAGCAAAATTGCCTTTCTAATAAGAGCATTTCCATTTGTCTTTGTCTCAAGTTGTCTCCAAAGGCATAATCCATTTGAAAATATTAATTTCTTTGAAGAATATTGAATGGAAACTGAGTTTGATGTTTTATGAACTTTAAATATTGTATGTAGGTGCATTTGAATGAGTGGTCAATTTTAGACATTGCTTATCATATATGTATAAAGTGTTATATTTTATGGGTTTATCCATTATGTGAATTTACGTAGACTTTTTATCAGTTTATACTCCACGACATAATAACGTAATCTATATAGATATATTATGAGATATTTTCAATAGTGATCATTGCTAGATTAATTGGTGGGTGTTGTTTCTCTTTGGTATTTGGTATATTCACATGGTGCTTTGTAATGGAGACTAAATGTGCTATTTGTACAAGATGAAAAATTCATTTTGCGAGGAGCATTTGCATTTGTCTCTGTTTCAAGGTGACTAGAAATTCATCCACCTCTTTCAAAGATCCCTTCCTTTGTATAATCTTGAATGCAAATTGATTCTCATGTTTTGTGATATTTAAATATTGCATATATATTGATTTGATTGACTTATTGAGTATATATTTTGTTTGTTATAAACACTTAAGAAAAATATACTCTATTTTTTTTTATTGTTTTATGCATATATGTTTGACAAAATAAGGTATTCTAACATAGGACAAACACTTTCAATAACCACTCACGCAACTAGATCAATGATCATCATATTGATTTTTTTGCATGGTTAAAACCATCAAAGAGGGAAACAACCAATGAGGCCACTTGAGGCAATATATTAATGCAAATGAAAAATATTTTATAAGAGAGTTTCTCATAATCGATCATTATAAAATGACCCTCCATGCTCCTCTTTAAATAGAGATCATGAAACTATCGAGTGTTAAGCCATAGATCAATGTATACATTAAGATCGAGGAGAATGTGAGTGGTTAGATCACTCTATGGCTAGAACATATTGTGATTGTTGGATTACATAACTACAAATGCATACTAATGCATAGTAAAGAAACACACTAATAAACACACTTTTACCTAAAGACACATTAGACCAAGTTTATCTTAACCAAATCCTAAGTGTCTAAATATCCTAACACCCCCCCATTAAGAACACCTTGGGATAGGATTGAAGGATTTACAAAGGTGACACAATAGGATAAGGAAGGAGGCATTAGAGCCTATCCCCCCTTAATGACAACTTCTTGAACTCCTAACATAGATCAAAGTTTGGAAAAATTCTCTTTTGTAAGAGACTTTGTGAAAATGTATACAACTTGATCTTCCATGGGGAAATAAAGCACTTCAATAACTTGATCATGAATTATATTTATAATGAAGTGCATGTGTAGCTTGATGTGTTTGTTGCATTGATGTTGAATTGGATATTTGGTGATATTGATGGCACTCTAATTGTCTCACTAGAGGGTGGAAAGAGGTTTTTGTTGGAAGCTAAACTTTGGAAGGATCCATCAAAGCAACAAGGCTTCTTGACTTGCATTAACTATTGCTCGATACTTTGCTTCTGCAAAAGAAAAATAAAGATCTTGTTGTTTCATACAACACCAAGTGACAGGTCCAGAACCAAGGTTAGAAACATAACTTGTAGTAGAATTTCGATGATTAGGTTCATTGGCCCAATTTGAATTAGTGAAACCAACCAATAAAGGAGTCCCCCCAAAATGTAATGTATCCCAAATTGAAGTTTTCCTTAGAAATATCGAAGTCTAATTTTTATTTATTTCCAATGGATTTCATGGGGTGTTTGCATATATCAAGAAACAAGACCAACAACAAAGGAAATATCAATATGGGTTGACTCAAATATAAGAGGCTACCAACCAAATGATGGTATAAAGTGGCATCAACTTCAAGAGTAGTATAGGTGGAAACAAGTTTGATTCTATAATCGAAGGGAGAGGGGGTTGGTTTAGAATCTTCCATGTGAAAGTGGCAAAGAAGGTCACAAGGATACTTAGACTGGGAAAGGGAAATACCTTCCTTAGTATGTAGAAACTTGGAGGTGAAGGAAATAATGCAAATATCCTAAGTTTGTCATTTCAAATTTCTTTTTAAGACTGGATTTCACATGGGTTAAAAGTTTTAGGGTCACTACCTTTGAGGATAAGGGACCATCAACATAAAGAAAAAGTATTATGAGAAGGGTTCCTACTTTCTTGGTATAAAAATTAAGGTCATAATGACATCTAGAAAATCCAGTGTCAAGAAGAAATGTATCCATTTTTTCATACCAAGCTCGAGGAGCTTTCTTAAGACCATAAAGAGATTTATTAAGGAAACAAACAAGGTTGGAGTCATTTTGGGCATATCTAGGAGGTTGTTCCATGTATATTTTGTCTTGCAAATCCCCATGCAAGAAGGAAGATTGAACATCCATATGATGGACCTCCTATTTATGTGAGGCAACAACGGCTAGAACAAGGTGGATGGAATTCATTTTGGATGTGAGGGAAATGGTTTCATTGTAGTCAATGCCTTCGACTTGAGAGAATCGTTTGGAAACTAATAGGACCTTGTGTCTCTTAACACTTCCATATGATGCATACTTAGTTATATACACCCATTTACATATGACAAATTTTCTTCCTTTCGGAAGAGGTACAAGATCCCAAGTATCATTTTCCATTAAGGAACAATATTCTTCATTCATTGTTGTGTCCCAATCTGGATGGCCAAAATATTTTGAAAATGTGTTTGGATAATGAGTCTTTGAAATTTGAGCCAAAAGAGAAGAATCTTGTTGGAACTGTGAACGTGTTTGAAACTGATATGAAGGATCACTAACAAGATCACCTGTTGCTTATCATGTTGAAAAGATCCATTTGGGAAGTGGTGGTGTTGGTGGAGGTTCATGTTCAATGGACTCATCTAGAGGAAGGTGAGAAGGAATAAGTGTGTTTTCATCCTCACCATCAACATCTAAAGAAGAAGAAACCAGAATAGGAACATAATATGGAACAAACACCAATGATGGCTTGCAGGCCAAGATATTTTCATCAAATTTAACATCTCTTCTAATAATAATTTCATTGGAATGAGGTTGAAGAATTTGGTATCCTTTTACATTTTCAGAATATCCAACAAAAATGTACTTCTCACTTTTAGGTTGTAATTATTTTATTTTCTCATTCGGAATGTGAGCCCATGCTATTCTATCGAATACATGCAAGTGCCTTACATCTAACTTAATTTTAGTCCATGGTTATTTGGTGTTATATTTTTTAAATCCTTTTTGGGAGTGCGATTTAGTATGTAATTTTCACAAGTGATGGCTTCCGCCCAAGAATGAAGACTTAATCATTTATATTGGATCAAACAATTAGCTATTTCCTTTAATGTGCAATTGTTTCTCTTAGCAACACCATTTTTATGTGGTGTATATGGAATAGTATGTTTCATTTGAATTCCCTATGTAGTGCAATAACTTATAAAAGTTTTGTTCACATATTTACCCCCATTATCTATTCTTAACCTTTGAAGTTGATGCATAGATTTTTTTGCTACAAGGGCCTTGTAGGGAAAAAACATGTCAAAAAATTCACTCTTGAGTTTTAAGAAGTAAACCCAAGTGTTGGAATATTCACCAATACTGAGAGGGGGGTGATGAATCAACATTGAACACTTTTTACCATCATATAAACATTAACTTTATCAAGATTATATCATAATCAACAATGCATAAAAAATAACCATAGATACATAGTACACCAAAATTTACGTGGAAACCAAAATGGGAGAAAACCACATAATGATTTTTTATATATATCAAAGATTACATTCATAGGAAGCACCAAATTCCAAATTCTCTAGCACCAAATGGAAGGAGGCTCCAACCCCCTATTTTACAGGCTCCAATCTGAAGGAAGCTACAACTCCCTAAATTCTCCAACTACAACTGGAAGGAGGCTCCAACCCCCTAGTTTACAGGCTCCAACCTGAATGAAGCTCCAACTCCCTATGTTTTCTGGATCCAACCAGAAGGATGCTATGAACCCATGATTTACAAGCTCCAACTTGAAGGAAGCTCCAATTCCCTGTGTTCTTCAACACTAACTGGAAAGAGGCTCCAACCCCCTTTCCTTGGCCCGTCCTGCCTCCATGAAATATAAGTATAGAATCAACCTATCACTACCAATGATAATCAACATGTCAATGTCACTATCACTTCGACTTTCACTGGAACTGCTACTTTCACTACTGTGATCACTGATATACCATCATCAAAACCCACCACTGCTCATGGTCATAATCACATACAATTCATTCCAAGATCATCAAGAACATATCTCAAACCATGTGCTCAACATCACCAAAACATGCCTCTATTCATTGGCTAAATATGTACCAAGAATGTAACAAGATCACCAATAAATGCCTCAACATTTATCATACCATCATCAAGATATGTATCTCAACCATGTGCCAAAACATCATTGATATGCAACCAATCATACACATCAAGAATGTGCCAAAACATCCATAAACCATGTACCAAAAGTTGTGCCTCAAACATGTGCCATATAACTCATGATATGCCTCAACCATATACAAAAATATATGCCATAAACCATATACAATAACATCACCAATATGTACCAACATCATCAACCTGGGTCCACATATAACCCCCAACATCACTTCTTAAATTTGCATACAAAGTTGCTCAAAATTGTACCTCAAATATGCAAACTTGTAAGATTCACCATGAGTTCAATTTTCCATTTCTAATTCTCAAATTTATGCATTAGGTACTTCTGTATGTATTGTCATACCTCTAAAAATTTCACAATCTGAAAAGTACTAGAAAAGAAGTTACAACAAAAATGTCAAGTTGACTTGTTTGAAACATATTTCAGGACCATCTAGGAACTCTGACTTCCACAGAGAATATATCCAAAATTGTTGCAATCCAATGTTTGAAATTTTAACCATGGGTACTCCAAGATCCTTCCTCTATATCCTCAAAATTTTAGGTTCTGAAACTTCCCAGAACATAATTTATAGAGAAAGTGGAAGACCTTCCTAAATTGTGACCTATTATGGAGAGAGAACTTCTACAACATGCCACACGCTCAATATTTGATATATGATTATGAAACTCATACAAAAAATACTAATGACTGTAATATTTCCAATGCAATTAGTCTCACATAATTTGGATTCTCTATGAAGAAGTTATGACTATTTTACCCAGAACACCTGTTTGAGACTAGTTTCAAGACTAGTAAAACACACTATCTTCCATAGCATGTATCGCCAAAAGTACAATGAAACAGAAGATGAAATTTTTACCATAGGTACCTTGATATGTCTTCTAAAAAACCTACAATTTTCACTATTTGAATCATTCTATAAATTTTTTTATAGCAAGAATGGTAATATGACCATTTAAAAACATACCTTAAAACACATCATCACAAGACTTCATCTTCCCTTGGATTTTCTCCCTTCTTCACTTCATTTTCCCTTTGAAGTTCGTACCACACTTGTACTATGAGATCAAAATAATGAATGATGAAAATGATAGGTTATTAATGTGAATTTATACTTTTTCAAGTACCTCCTTTACTTGACTTTGGGGTCGACCTATACTTTCTTGTTACAACCACTTTACCCTTTAATTATTTACTTGTAACTTCTTGTTGCAACCATTTAGGGGATTCTTAACCATTCTTTGGGGCTTCCACATTAAAGAGACCATAACTTCTCAACCGTGAGGAACCACATGGAATACCACCTACTGTTGGAGACGACATGATGAGTACTATCCATCTATGAGTGTGTTGCATGCATTTGTATTGTCCTTCATCCTCTTTTTCATCAAAGAAAATTGAGATTCATGACCACACCTCTGGGGATTACATACTTATTCTAGGGTTGAAATCAACTTCCATAATTCTTCGAGGGTTGAAATCAATGAAAACCAAACTAACAACAATCTCCCCCTTTGGAATTGATGACAACACTCATACTCCCCCTATGACCATCACTCCTCATCTTTCTCTCCCCCTTTGACATCAATAGGAAATGGTATATACCCTTAGGTATACTCCCGCTATCTTCATGCTTTTGATATTTCTTTCTTGACCTTTCTCTTCCCCCCCTTTTTGATATCATGGGCAAGAGGGTAACTCCCTGATCCAGATTATTTTCAGCATGAAATGAGAGCGGAGATATAATAAGGAAATGCATAGAGATATCACATATATTCATTAATATAACAGAAATGTATCATAGATGCAACCATAAACACATATATACAGTAATACATGATTTCTATTAATGAAAGAAATGTACATAGACTATAAAAATACAGAGTGAAAGACTCGCTCAAATGGTGGCAACTTATCTCTGAGAAGAGATGTGACACCTACTTGCATTCGCAAGAAGATGATTACAATGAGGTTATAAAGGCCTTTTTACAATAAAAAGGAATGCCAAAAACCCTATACATCCAAAAACCTAACCCTAGGAGATGAAGCGCCAAAAGTCATGTGGGCCCCGTTCGGGTAAGTTAGTACATCAACTTCCCGGGGTCGTAACTTTTGCATACAATCTCCATTTTAGGCGTATGATAACCTGTTGGAAAGGTACTGTAGAAAATATTAATTTTGGGGGCTCAATCATTCCTTTGGCTATCATTAAGAAGATCGATCCCGAAAAACCTTCATTTAGTCTCTCAAAATTCCCTCGGAAGTTAACACTGCTAAAAATAGTAAATTGCCAAAATTGCTAGAAAACTATTTTGAGCCAGTTCGAAAAGGTGGGTGGCCACTGATATCCACCTGGATCAATTCTCCCTCCTTAGGAAGCAATGGTCTCCATTGTGTTGAGTGCCCGGGGGAGAGGAAAAAGCGTTTGCTGAATCTGAATCTTGGTGAGCCGCTTGCCTTGTTGGAGACGTCGTGCTGCTCGGTTTGTGGAAGGATATCATGAGCATGTGGATGGAAGTGTCGGACCTTTTTAACCAGTCTGGATGCATGAGATTATTTTGTGCAGAAGGAATATTTACACTTTGCTACAATCTTATCGAATTGTTTCTGTTGGATAGAAGGTGCTTGGGCTGAGGTTGTAGTGGTTGCAGTATCCTTTTCTTCACCTTTTGAACAGATTGTGAAGAAGCTGGATTTTGTAGTATAAGATACTACCTTGCAACACTTTTTAGGTGGAACAATAGTCAGAACTACCTCTGGTATTATGTAGAGATGACCCCCCAAAGAAACAATGACACTGCGAGGTTGAGACTCATAAACAACATGATGCTTCCACATATATGGTTGGCCCAAGAAAACATCACATACATCCAGTGGGGAAAAATCACATAATACCTCATCCTTGAAGGTTTGGATGTCGTATGACAATTGACATTGCTGGTTGTCAAAAAGATCTTTTCCTTGGTGAAGCCACTTAATGTCGTATGGTTGTGGGTGTGGTGTTGTCAACAATCCCAACTGTTTGATGACCTCTGTTGAGATGAGGTTCTTCTAGCTTCCGCTATCAATAATAAAATGCAGTGGGGTCCCCTTCACCCACATCTGTGAATGAAAAAGGTGCTCCCCCACTTCAGGATCTGTTGGTTCTTCTGGTTGAATTGATGTGGTCATGACAATAGCAGTGGGGTCTGTGTCGATGATCTGTCTTTTACCAGTATTTTCAAAATCAGGGTTCGACTCCTTGTCTTTGATCTCGTCCACCAATCACTGTTTTGAGCGACATTCATCGGTGTTGTGCCAGGGGATTTTGTGGAAATCACACCATTTTTTGGTGTCCTTCTTTGTCTTTCCGTGACCCTTCTTTTCCTATGGTTTAGACTGGTTTTCAGGAAGCTGTTTGTTAGGGCCTTCTTTCTCATACTTTGGTTGTTGCGGATTTGCATATCCGAACTCCCATTTTTTCTAGTGCTTAAACTTCTACTCGATTTCAACAACATATCAATAAGAAAAATCGAGTGATGAGATGTCCAGAAAATCCATTTCAGTTTGAATGTATCTGTGTAGAGCCCTGTGGTATTTCAGAACCAAATGTTGTTGGGAGTCTTTGATACCCAGCTTGGTGCGCAAGGTATGGAAGGTATTGGTGAACTCCAGAACTTCTTGGCCCCTCTCTTGCCGCAGTGTGGTCCATCTCATGTACTGGTCCTCATAGTTTCCAATAGGGTAATACTGTTCCATTACCGCATCCACAAAAAAATCCCAAGTGGGCTTGGCCCCATATATATGAACAGAGAAATAACCTTCTAATAGATTTAACCATTTTTCTAGGGCATCCGCATCTATCTGACCTTCAAATACGGGAATATCAAAATTAACTTGTACCTTGAAAGGAGAGGTTCCTGCAAAGTGGATGTTTGATGAATATGCGCCTATTTCTATCGACAATGTTGAAGGATGTGGGAAAAATTCTTCATCATTTCGTCCCTTTGTCACGTGAGAGCTTGCTCAAGCAACATATTTATAGGATCATCTGCTCCGTCATTTTTCTTTTCTTCCACCATGGAGGGTTTCTTGGGCATGCGGGAGTGATTTTCTTCAAGAGAGACAAGCTCTAGACCCAAATTTCTATACTTGAACCTCGTTGGGGACATGCACTGAAAAAACGATCAAGAGTAGCCTGGTCTGATACCACTGATCCAGATTATTTTTGGCACGAAATGAGAGCGGAGATATAATAAGGAAATGCATAGAGATATCATAGATATTCAATAATATAACATAAATGTATCATATATGCAACCATAAACACATATATACAGTAATAAATGATTTCTATTAATGAAATAAATGTACTGAGACTGTAAAAATATAGAGTGTGAAAGACTCGCTAGAATGGTGGCAACTTATCTCTGAGAAGAGATGTGACAGCTACTCGCATTCACAAGAAGATGATTACAATGAGGCTTTGAAGGCCTTTGTACAATAAATAGGAATTCCAAAAAACTCTAGACATCCAAAATCCTAACCCTAGGAGATGAAGTGCCAAAAGTCATGTGGGCCCCGTTTGGGTAAGTTAGTACATCAACTTCCCGGGGTTGTAACTTTTGCATACGATCTCCGTTTTAGGCGTATGATAGCACGTTGGAAAGGTACCATCAAGGAGATTCATTTTGGGGGACAAATTATTCCTTTGAATATCATCGAGAATATCGATCCCTAAAAACATTCATTTAGGCCCTCAAAATGGCCCCAGAAGTTAAAACTACTAAAAATAGTAAATTGCCAAAATTGCTAGAAAACTATTTTGAGCCAGTTCGAAAAGGTGGGTGGCCACCGATATCCAACTGGATCACTCCCCATGTCAATATGTCTCCCCCTGTCTTCATTCTTATAATATTTCTTTCTTGATATCATTCTCTAATGATTTCTCTCCCTTTGAATTCTCTGAAAGATGTCATGTAGATCAATGTGCGGCTTCTTGTATATGATTTATATCCTCTCTTCCAGTGCTTCTTGTACATTGATTCTTCCTCTTATAATTCACTAACATATATAAAAAACATTCATGTAAAGACTTCTTCATTACTTGTCTTCAAGTCTTCATCACTTGTCATAATTGGCCATCTCTTCTATATTGCTTCAACATCAATGAACACATTATTCAAAAATTTCCCTCTGATGATATAACTTATGTTGACAATTTCTCTACCGTTATCTTGTTGTGCCTTTCACTGCTTGTCTTCCTGTGACTAACTGATTTCACCTGTCAATATACTTCCATCCATTGTTATGCATCTTCTTTGATTCATGTCTTATGTACCTTCCAAGTTTCTCATGAATTCATCTATGTGCATATGTCACAATATTGTCCGTGACTTTGATTCTCAACTATATATAACACTAACCCATATGACATTGCACTATTCTGACAACTTCTCCAAATCTGTAGCAACTGATCACCGCGTATTCTTGCTTCTAAAATATGTCCATTAGTATGTACTATCTTTAATACATCCTCAAATCTATATGTCCCTTCTTGGAATCTTCTATGAATATTTTCCTAAAAAGAGTGCTAATAATATTCTTCGTAACTTTCAGATGATACCTGCATGGGAAATATGCTTTTAATCAATCAATATGTCATTTTTCACTTCTTCCATCACTCTGAATTTGCCTTTCCAAAATTTTCAAATACTTCATACAACTCAAAAGATAGTTCTATGATCTGTAGTAGCTACTACTTAGACTCGCACTTTTCAACATTCACATTTACTGGGAGTATCCAAGCCGAATGGCTCAGAACAGTGAAGGAAGCCACCCTAATGTGTAGTAATATTCCTCTTCACTTATGGATTCGTCATCTTCTTGAATTATGACATCTTCCTCTTCATCATATTCTTGAATTTTGACATATTCCTCTTCATCATATTCCTAAACTTTGACATCTTTATATTTTCTTTTAGATTTATCATGATCTCTCACTACTGCAAATCCCGTGAGTATGATCTATAGGACCTGTTCTCCATTCACCTTCTCTTCTTGTCTTTCTTTTCTTCTCCAAACCTTCTTGTGCCTCAAACATGTGCCATATCACTCATGATATGCCTCAACCATATAACAAAATATATGCCATAAACCATATACCATAACATCGCACATATGTACCAACATCATCAACCCGGGTCTACTTAGAAATTGGTTCCACATATAAACCCCAACATCACTTCTTAAATATGCATACAAAGTTGCTCAAAATTGTACCTCAAATATGCAAACTTGTAAGATTCACCATGAGTTCAATTTTCCATTTATGATTCTAAAATTTCTACATGAGGTACTTTTGTATGTATTATGCCAAAATGCCAAGTTGACTTGTTTGAAACATATTTTAGGACCATCTAGGAACTCTGAATTCCATAGAGAATATATCTGAAATTGTTGTGAGCCAATGTTTGAAATTTTAACCACATGTACTCTGAGATCGTTCCTCCATCTCCTCTAAATTTTAGGGTCTGAAACTTCCCAGAACATAATTTATAGAGAAAGTGGAAGACCTTCCTTAATTCTAACCTATTATGGAGAGAGAACTTGTACAACATGCCACACACTCAATATTTGATATCTGATTATGAAACTCATACAAAAAATACTAACGACTTTAATATTTCCAATGCAATTAGTCTCACAGAATTTGGATTCTCATGAGTAAGTTATGACTATTTAACCCGGAACACCTGTTTGAGACTAGTTTCAGTACTAGTCAAAAACCCTATCTTCCATAGCGTGTATCACCAAAAGTACAATGAAACAAAAGTTGAAATTTTTACCATAGGCACCTTGCTATGTCTTCTCAACAACCTACAATTTTCACTATTTGAATCATTCTAGAAATCAATTTATAGAAAAAATGGTAATACAACCATTTAAAAACATACTTTAAAACACATCATTACAAGACTTCATCTTCCCTTGGAATTTCACCCTTCTTCACTTCATTTTCCCTTTGAAATTCGTACCACACTTGTACTAAGAGATCAAAATAATGAATGATGAAAATGGGAGGTTCTTAATGTGCATTTATACTTTTTCAAGTACATCCTTTACTTGACTTTGGGGTCGACCTGTACTTTCTTGTTATAACCACTTTACCCTTTAATTAATGACTTGTAACTTATTTTTGCAACCGTTTAGGGGATTCTTAACCATTCTTTGGGGCTTCCACCTTCAAGAGACCATATTTTCTCAACCATGAGAAACAAAGTGGAATACCACCTATTGTTGGAGATGACATGGTGAGGACTATCCATGTATGAGTGTGTTGCATGAATTTGTACTTTCCTTCATCCTCTTTTTCCTTAAACAACTTCAGGCTTCATGAACACACCCTTGGGGATTCTAGACTTCTTCTAGGGTTGACATCAACTTCCTAACTTCTTCTATGGTTGACATCAATGAAAACCAAACTATCAACACCAAGTGCATCTAGAGAATTCATGAATGAAAGTTAATAAATACTTGCACCCAGAGAAAGAAGGAGAAGAAAGAAGACCACACAAATCAATGTGAACAAGATGCAAAGGGGTCGAGGTGTGCCAAGAGGCATGTTTGTCAAAAATGTCCCAATAATGTTTGTCGAGAACACAATCAACACAAACATCATCTTTATAAGAAATGAGAGGAATACTAGTCACCATATGTTGATTACATATTTTCTATAATGAGCAATAGTCTATACGACCAAACTTATTATGCCAAAATTTTCTCAAGTCATCACTATGAGAAACAAAAACCGATGGAAAAGATGATGATCCAAAATTGTCAAATTTGTACAACCTCATAATATCATCAACAATTCTAGTTGCTAGGACATTCTTATGATATTTTAAATCCTTGATTACAACTTGGTGAGGTGGAAATCTATTGTTTTACCTTCACCTAAATGAGTGATCTGATACATTGATAGAAGGATGCAGGAAAGACTTGGAACACATAACACACCATTGAAATGACCATTATCTACGTGGACTATTCCAAACCCCACAACACTAAGAGATCTATCATCACCAAAAAATATTTGTTTGGTGTTACTTCATTTAGAGCATAAATAATGGATTTATACTTAGCCATATGCTAAGATGCTCTAGAATCAATAATCCACTCATCGTCAAAAGAAGTAGGTGTTGCATTGAAAGATAAATCATAAGAAAAAAGTGCATGTCCATGAGAAGAAGAGGTAGAAGAAGAAAAATGAAGATTGATGTTGTTATTTTTCATCATTGTTTCTAATGGTACTAGTAAGTAAAAGATCACTTGGAGAAGCCATATTATAATGTGCAGATAATATGGATTATAAAGTTGAAACTAATGGTTTGGATGGAAATCTCTAAAAAAATAGGCTGTTTAAAAAAAATTACACTAAAACTATACTTTAGAGGTGAAAGTTATGCCCTTTAAAAAAACAAAACATAAATGGTAACCAAATCTTCACGTGGTAGGTAGAAGTTATCCCACATGGAGATGGATGCACAATGAGGTGTCTGAATTAAAAATTCGTCTCTTTCTAACTTTTCCTATAAGCTCACTTTTACAAATAAGTTACTTATAAAGTGACTTTGTTTTATAGAATATGTGAGAATCACTTTTAAAATGACGTTACTTTATAAATTAAATTTGCATGGAAAAAGTAACTAAAAGAATATTGAAGTTACTTTATAGTGCTTCACTTTTATATTCTAAGTGAAATGCACTTTACAATGAATTTATGAGATATCTCAAGTTTGCATGAACTTTTTCAAAAAGTAAAAAGTAACTAAAAGAATATTAAAGTTACTTAATAGTGATTTACTTTTATAATTTAAGTGAAGTGAACTTTATAATGAGATAACTCAAGTTTACAT
>ML834097.1:0-42980 GCA_009831015.1 Picea engelmannii | reverse complement strand
AGGCTAGTAAAGAGATGATTTGGTTACAAAGGTTTATGGAGGAATTGGGAAAGAAGCAGAAGAACAACAGGTTGTACTGTGACAGTCAGAGTGCCATTCACCTTGCAAAGAACTCAGCCTTCCATTCAAAGACTAAGCATATAAAATTGAGGTACCACTTCATACGATCCTCTTTGGAAGATGGAAAATTGAAGCTGGAAAAGATACACACTAGCCATAATCCTGCAGACATGTTAACAAAGGGAGTAACTAGGGAGAAACTGAGTTCTTGCTAAGTTTCAGTTGGTCTTCAAGAATGAAGATGAAAATGAGAAATTTGCCAGGTCCAAGAAGGTTCAGAGTCCAACATATACATCAGCGGTGGAGTTGTTGAGATCAGTCTCCAAGTGGGAGATTGTTCGTTGTGGAGCCTGATTATCTTCCTGATTTATAGGTCTTTTACTTTCAGCCATGTTTATACCCCATGAAGTATTTACACCCCAGAAGTATGTACACTCTTCCACGTGGGGGAGTGCAGAGGGGGGGTACCCCTTCTGCGGGGTCCGGGGGGCCTATCCCCCCGGCTAGGGGGTCTGGGGGAAAGTGAGCCCCCAGCGGGGATTTGGGGGCGAAGCCCCTGAAGCAAAAATTGCCTTGTAAAAGTATATTGTAATTTCATTGTAAATCTGGACCGTTCATTATAAGGTCACAGATCTAACGGTAGAGATTATGTTAGGGTTTTTTGCCCTAGAAGGCAACCCTCATTTATGAGGGAAATGTATCACGGCTATGGAGGGTGGTGAATATTGTATTCCGAGAGAGGAGACTGTGAGAGAAAGAAGAGGAAGTTACAGTGGGTTTTGTTGTAGGTTGTATCCCTTCATTTGCTGGATAATAATAAAGGAAGGACCTGACAATTTCTCTGGTGGGCGTAGCCCACACTGGGTGAACCACGTAAATCTGTGTCTCTCTTGTATTGTGTGTCTTCTGTGTTTTGTTTCTGCATTTTTTTTATTTTATTGCTCAGCAGTCCTATTTTTCTAAACAGAGAGTCCCAGCATGGAGATTCTTGACGAGAACCACTGGAGCCATGGAAGGACATGGACATCCCAAGGGATTGCATGGTAGAGAAGGGTGTCCATTTTCTTGGGTTGTGAAGGCTGGGTAGAAGAGATCTGGTGTACTTTGGATTGTTGTGAGTGTTGAAAGGCCTGTGATAGCTTGAGTTATGAAAGTCCTTTTAGTTATGAGATTGATGGAAATTCGGATAGAACTATCCATAGCTGAGAATCCTTGGAGTTTCTAGTAGGGATATTTCCTGATTAGTAGCACTGGATCCCTAGAGAGAAATGGGACAACCTGAGGGACTACATGGGAGAGAAAGGTGTTCATTACTTTGGGTTGTGTAGGCTGGGGGGAAAGAGAGCTAGAAATTCAGATTTGTTGTGTGGTTTGGAAACCTAAGAGCTAGTTAGCCAACTATTGTGTGTTGTAGATTTGGCCTAGGACCCATCCTTATGCATTCATAGCCCTAACCTGGGGGTGAAATACTGTTGAGAGTAAATGAACAATAGTGCTTATGGTTGGGAGGAACTTCCTTGGTCTGTAGCTAGTTGGTGAATGTTTACTTGTAAGATAAATGTTCTCTGTGTTTTCTGTATTATATTATTCTGTTGTGTATTTAATTATCTTTGAGATATGTATTTTAATGTTCTTGTCTACTGGTTATTTGTTTTACATGGAACATTGTTTACTTATTTATGTTGTAGCATGGATATTGTATTATGAATGTGATTTTAATGCCTCTAACGTTAATGAGAAGTCCTTTGAATTTGAGATAAGTTCAGAGAACTGAGTCTTGGGACTGCAATGTGCCCTGCTTGTTGGTGGTTGGGTGTGTTGCGGTCTGTTTAAATAGTGTATCCTGGCCTGTGAATGGTTGGGTACGTTACAAAGTCTCGTGGTTGAGATTGATTTATGACCTTGAAATCATAAATCTCAGGAGAGATGACATTGTAGGATCACGCAGAAGACAAAACGTCAGATATCCTTTGTAAAGGATCATGGGATCATGACTGTCCCTTTCGAATTCGAGAACGATCACCATCATGGGATAAAGGGAGATTTGGATCGTTGGATCGGAGGGAAGGTGAATGAGGATAAAGGAGAAATCAAGAAGTTTGGAAGATTAAGTCCCAGCCGTCAGATCTAGCTGATCGATCATCAGTCGTCGATCAGAGCCAAGCATGAAAGGTAATACTTTAGAACTTTTCCGCTACGACGATATTGTTAGGTAGGGAAATCCTGAACTGCCGAAGTCCAAAGTTGTGAAGTCTTGTCAGCCGTCCAATCTGATGGGAGGTGAGGAGGGATCTCTGTTGTTGATCGTGGTCACCTGACATTGACCACTTTGGGATTTTTCCCTCTAGGAGTTTTAAACCTTGTTGAACTGCCACAACCCAGAGCCTTGAAGCATCGAAGTCCCAAAATTTCTGTCGACCATTAGATCGAGGGATGGACTTCAGGAGTGTTGCAGGCCATCAGATCTAGCAGTGGTGGAAGGGTAGTGAAGTTTGGACTTTGGAACTTCACCACTCTGGTTATTACTAAGTATGTTGTAGAGTAAAATCCTGAAGCGTTGGAGCCCCATAGTGCCGAATGCATGAAGTGTAAAACTTCGATGTCACATAGACCATCATATCTAGAGAAGTGATTGTGGATCGTCCATGTGGTTGATGAGGTGGCTTATGCCAGGTGGCACGAGTGCCGTATGGGGACACATGCAACCCTAAATTGGTACCTTTTGGATCCCCATCTATTTTTTTTTAGTGACATGTGGCACATGTGCCACGGGTCCACGTCACCCTAGGTGACATCAGCGTGTCGTGTCATCTCTGGGAGTGTGTGACTGCGGGGGTTCACAAGTTTCTATTAGTGAAAAGTGTCGAATCCCAAAGTCGCGAAGGCATGCATCCCGTCATTCTAGAATTCCTTTGGGACCTTTCTCGACTGCTGGTTTAAGCCATGTAAGAACAGGGTAAGTACTTCAAAGGATTGTCACTCTAGGGAAGTGGTATCCTTGGGAATGGAATTATCATGGATCCCCAGAGTGTCGAATTTCTGAAGTGTGTGAGGACCGTCTGTCCGAATGCTTGATTAAATCTCGATTGTCTGATTAAACCATGGATGAACAATGTAATAACTTCGACGGATTGCCACTCTGGGAAAGTGGAGGACTCGGGAATGAAATATCTCAGAGACCTGGAGTGCCGAATTTTAAAATTGGTTGAGAGTCATTCGTCTCAATGCTTGATTAAGTTGCAACCGTTGATTCCGTTGAAGCCTCCAGATGGGGGTGGGACTGTCTATTCGATGGGAGATTAAATGTCAACCATCTTTTTTTTCTAGTGGAATGATTGATAGGGTTCGGCAAATTGTAAATCCGGGGGAAATCATAGTTTGGAAATGAAAAATAGTCGAAGTCCGAAGTCCGGAGGACTTGATCCCAACATTGGTATCATGCTAAGGTAAAAAGAGTCTAGAAGTAAACTGGCCCTCAGACATGGTGTTTGTGCAATCTCTCTTATGGAAGGACATGGAGAAAGGTGCTAAAGAGTGATTAATCTCACGGTTTCAGACCGTGGTCACATTGAACTTGGTTTGAAGGAAGGTGCCTTAGAAAAATTCTATTTCTATATTAGCTAAGGGGGTTGAAAGTGGTTTTTCAGGGAGCCCTAACTTTCATCTCCGATATCTGATTGGGGAAAGAATATATCCATTGGAAGGATGATTCAGAGGAGAAATACTTGGAATTATTCCAATTTGGATAACTGTGATATAATTTTTCTTCATGAATTAAATAGAAAAGGTACCTGTAAATTTAATTGACAATTTTTATATGATATGTATAGTTCTAACAAGATGGTTGCTTGCAGGTTTGTCAAGATAAGAGGTATAATCATATCAATTCTAGTCTAGGATTGGATATAATAGTCATGGAAGCATGAAAGAGCTTACAGAAGTTGGATGAGACAACAAATAACTCAAGAATAGTGGAACAAAAGTATTAGTCAACGACCGCAAAATATGAATAAATTGCAGGTACAACCAAGGCAAGAATCCTCACATAGGATATGAAACTAGCAGGTTAAAAATGTCATTGATGGGCATGAAAAGGAAAAGTATGACTACCTATCTTAGAAAGAAGAGAGGTGTAGATAGTTGCAAAGCTTAAGTGTGAAATAAATTCACTTCTGATATCAGAATTCACAGTGGAAGCATGATGCCAATGTAGAGAAATTGGAGACTGAAAAATGAATGCTCTCTCACTTGAAAAGTGTCACTGAATGAAAAGGCACTTCCATTGGGAATGGTATTAAGTGTGAAAGGTATGGTTCCACAGGGAAACGCTATTGAAGTAACCTAATGGACAACTAGGATTAATAGTATTTGATTCAAGAATGTTGTGGTAGTTGAATGTTTTGAGCTACTTCATTCCAGGGTGATGGAATGTCTCCTAAAGGTAAAGTTGGATATGGCTACCCAAAAGGAGTTGTTTCAATTTGAATACAATGGTTGGATTGTAGAATGGCAAAGTGGAACTTGGCTAGAAAGTATTCATACCAGGGAACAATAGTGCATATGAGCAGAATGGGAGCACACAAGGAAACAAGGATTTGAAGGAGTTCAAGGACAACCAAATACAACATAAATAGATAAATAAATAAGTGAATTGAAACAAAAATCCACTAGAGTGCATGAGGCATACAATGAAGTTAAAATGCACATGCATTAGTAGGCATGTTGACAGTGAATGCTTGGTGCATATGGATGTGTAATTGTGCACATGCACATGCTTGGATATGCATATAACATGCTTTTGAACTTAGAGTAGTTTATTATTATAAAATAATGATATTATGGAAATTAAGTATGACTAATGATGGATTATGTATTCAGAAAAAAATGATATAGCATGGTTAAATATGTGGATATTGTTGTTGTTGTTGTTGCTTATGATTTCCATCTATGTGAAGACCCATGAGGGTGGTAGGAATGGTGATCAAAATGATGAAGGAGGAAGTATTTGAGCCTCTACAAATATCAGTTGATCAGATAGAAAGAAGTAGGTTCATAACAAACATGCATGTATGCATTTAGTTTCTTTTGATGCATACATGTTGAAGGGGATCGAGGTAAGAATTCCCTCAGTTAATTTTCAATATTTAAATTGATATGTAATGGCCAAAGGGCTAGAGTATGTAAATGTTGTTGATACTAGAATGCATTTAGATAAGATGGTAGTTGCATATTATTTTATGATTGGTTATGGGATCATAACCGGGTTAATTCATGAGACATACTCCTTCTATAACAATGAATATCCATAGAGCTAGTCATGTGTGAGACCATAATATGGTTGGATATGGAAGGGATATATCTCTATGTGAGTGCTCAATGATATCTACTATATATCTGATGTTTGGATTGCAACCTCTTTTCCGACACTGAAGATCACTTAAGGATTATATTCTTGGTGTTGTGTTTGGGTTGAAAAGGAAGGTATCCAAAAGTTAGGCAAGAAGTAGGAAGTGTGTGGTTGATGTGTTGATTCGTTGTCCAAACCTTCCATATCATCGTGGTGGAATGCATGACATAGTTATGTGGTATTATGTAGCCAATGCATGGATGCATTGTATAGATGTGCCCATGGGTATTGGCACATTGATTGCTATTTTTTTTAGTAATTAATTGTTGCATTATGAAAATCAAGTGGTGCTAAAAATACATAATGATGAATAGATGCATTATATTTAATATGAATACTAGCTGAAGGTGATTGGATTGTTGTTGTTACAATTCCAATATCAGTGTTGGAGCTATTGAAAACAATACAAGTGATAATACAAGAATCATTGAATGCATTTGGGTGAATGCATGTATATATTATATAACATAGAAATGATTATGCTAATAGATGAAATGATGTGAGTATTCATAACTCATGAAGTTGACATCCCTTCAAGATCTGTTAGATATTACAACAAGAAAGTTGCAAGTTAAAGAAGCTACATAACGATAAATTATAGAAAATCTCTATTGAGGGGACATAGTGATAAAAATATCTCTAGATAGAAGAAAGAAAATATTGGCTGATAATACATGTGTATGTAATGATGAGTTAATTCCAATTGATAGTTGGATTAGTAGAAGTGATTGAATTGTAGTTGTAAACAATTATGAGATCACTTTGTGATGTTGTTTTGAATCATTACCATGAAAAAATATATCTCTTGTAAATGAGATATTGACAATTTGTTTGGTCGAGGAATGTTGAAATTGCAGGAAGAAAGGGTCTTGGATATGGCAGTGCTGTAAGACCATAAATAAGACCAATGCCTATTGATGCAAGAACCAATTATTATGAGCAGTATATCATGTTTGGAAATTTTATTTTTTCCTATATAAAACAGTTTTGGGAATTATAATTTAATAAATTACTGACAACTTTTTTTGGCTGAATGTAAATCGAGAAAATTGCAGGTAGGATGGTATTGAATATGGAAGGGATGTAAGCCTATAAGGAAGACTAATATCTACAGATGCAGAGCCAAACATTATGATTAGAAAGCTAATGCTTGGATTTTTTATTTTTTTTTGTATAAAACATATTTGACATTTATGATTGAAAATGGTTATAATGATATCTCATGATGACTCTATGCGTATAATACAAATGAGATGTTGGATATGCTAGCTGAAAAGCATGGAAAGGGCTATTATTGTGACATGAGAACCCTATGTCCCTAGGAATCTTCTTATGCAATAAATCCTTGGTCAGGCAAGATGGATCGCCAGAGGGACTATATAGTAGAGAAGGGGATGTCTGAGCCTGGGCCTGGAAGGTGAGTGACCACGAGTAAGAGGAGACTTTGATAGTTATTTTAAACTATTGATTGGGATCATGCACATAATTGTTACGTCAAAGAAAACACTAATCCAAGTTAACGAGACATCCATATGGATGCAGATCCATGAACCAAACAGATAAGTATTGTACTGGATTATGAAAATTTACTCTTATATTATGAACAAAAAAAAATAATTTATGCACAAATTGTGAATTGACATGATCACTGATTTGAAATGTTGTAGGAAAATGATGAATGTTGAGGATCTAGAAAAGTGTCAGACTATGAGGGAAGAGAAGAAGGTGATGTTGGAGCAACTAAATGACAAAGGCATAGAATGAAGAAAGTCCAATGGACTTGTTGCAGTTGGAGTTATGGAAGCCACAACTATGAAAATTCCTGGTTGAGTGCACTGGAGCCATGGAGAGAAGTGGAACAACCTGAGGGACTACATGGAAAAGAAAAGGGTTCATTTCTTTGGGTTATGTAGGGATGATAGGGAAGGAGAGCTTGTTGGTTGGAACTGTTGCCAGAAATATAAATTCTAAAGATCATTATACATGTTTTGGGTCAGAATGCCTATGTATACATGTTTAATTTTAGGCCAGAGTGCCAATGTATATAAGAGTTGGCTAGAATTCCTGTGTGAATTAAGGCCAAAGATCCTAGATTTGTAATGTTAATAACATTGGAATGGGGTTGTGCATAGAGGACAGTGCCAAAATAAGGGGAGGGGGATGTAACACCTTGGTTTTAACCCTTATGAACTAGAATGTATTATGTAATTGTGACTTAGGTTGGTGAATTGATAAAGTTGAAAAGGGTCCAAAGTGCATAGGAAATGTAATACTTCATATACATTAATAAAATACACTGATGGATACAAGACGAACAAGGACAAAAGAGATAGGGGGATATTATTTCACAAGAGAGGGGGCTTGAGGGGCTAAGTCTTATCATTATTATTTTATTTACCCATGATTGATTTCATGGAGAAAAGGGCTTACATGAGCTTCTTGGGAGGGAGGCCATGTGGCTCTTGTCTTCATGTAATTATATAAACATCCCTTGGGGGATATTTTGGGTCTTCTTCTCCGTGGTTATTCTTCTTGTTCTTCCTTTTCCTTCACTCACTCGGGCTGAATTCGTGAGCTCTTGGTCTGAGCATGGATACAAATGGTTGTTTGGGTGCCTCTTGGTTAATTTTTCTTACATCTACGAATCCTGAGAGTCTCAGCATGGATATTCTTGACCAGAAGCACTGGAGCCTTGGAAGGAGATGGACAACCTGAGGGATTGGGTAGAAGAGAGTTGATTTACTTTGGATTGATGTGAGTGTTGAAAGGCCTATGATAGATTGAGTGTTGAAATGCATGTTAGTTATGAGATTGATGGTAGTTCAGATAAAACTATCCACAACTAAGAATCCTTGGAGTTTTCAGTAGGGACATTTCCTGATCAGTAGCACTGGAGCCTTAGAGAGAAATGGGACAAACTGAGGGACTGCATGGCAGAGAAAGGTGTTCATTTATTTGGGTTATGCAAGCTGGGGGAAAGAGAGATGGAAATTCAGATTTGTTGTGTGGTTTTGAAACCTGAGAGATAGTTAGCCAACTGTTGTGTGTTTCAGATTTGTCCTAGGACTCGTCCTTGTGGATTCATAACCTTGGCTCGGGGGTGACCTGTTGTTAAGAGTAAATGAACAACATTGTCTATGTTTGGGAGGAACATCCTTGGTCTACAACTAGTTGGTGAATGTTTACTTGAAAGATGAGTGCTCTCTGTGTTTTCTGTATAATGTTATTCCACTTCGTATTTAATTATCTCTGAGATATGTATTTTGATATGCCCGTCTATTGGTTACCTGTTATGCATGGAATGTTGTTTACTTATTTATTTTGTAGCATGGATCTTGTCTTATGCATGTGATTTTCATGCCTCTAACATTAATGAGAATTCCTTTGAATTCGAGATAATTTCAGAGAACTGAGTCTTGGGATTGCAATGTGCCTTGTCTACTGGTGGTTGGGTGTGTTGCATCATGTTTAAGTAGCATATCCTGGCTTGCGAATGGTTGGGTACATTAAAATATGATCTACCTAAAAGAGAGAGCCAAACCCTCTCCATAGTGATAGTTAGATCAATCCAATGACCAAGTCAAGTCTAGTCCAACCTAGACCTACCACTTCTCTATGTGAAACACCGCAAGAGTTCCACCCATGCATGCATACAGAAAAAACATAGAATACTACAAAGTAAACAACCCATATAGACTTTTATTGACTTCCATAAAGATTTGTAATTTCATTTTTATTTTATTTTTGGACATGAAGTTTCGTTGTTACTTTTGTTGTCCATATAAGACAAGTTAAATTATGTAAACCTTCTGTGTGAGTAATTAAATCTGTGAAAAGGTCAAGTGAACATATTTGAAATGTCATGGAATAATTTTTGACCCAATGTCATTAAACAAGTATACCAACAATTATCGTGGAAGTTTCTCTAATTTTTATTGTGTCATCACGGAGAGAGAAATCTTGTGAGTTAAATATAGGAAAAAATGGTATGATGGTTCGTTGGAGTATCTGTAATCTAAAGACATAAGCAAATAAAAATGAGTAAGAAGGGAAGACTGGGGAGGTTTCCAAGAGGACAACACCCTTGCCATGTCCTCTTTCACCTCTTTCTCAGTGAAATTCTCTCCCATTTTTTGAAGTTCAAAATAGATGGTTCATGAGGAGACCTCAACACTTGGGTAATGTAAGTATGCATGTACCAAATATTAAACAAATTATGAAGTCTCTTGTGTGTATTTAGAAGTTCAAAATCGATGCTTCCACAAATTTCAATTATCAGGTCAACAAAATTCTTGGGTTTATGTAGATAAAGATAAAAAGAAGAATACATCCCAATGATCAATCCATGTTCATCAGAACGATATCATTGTTTATTGCAAACTTTGAAAATATGGTAGCATCATTTATCAAACTTGGCCAAACCATACACTGTTATGGAACCAAACAAATCAGATAAAAATGCATTGTTATGACATCAAATAACATAACCAAACAAATAAGATAAAAATACATTGTTATGAAATAAAATAACATGTTAATTGGAATGATGAAAAGAGCAGGTGATCTTTGGCTCTAGGGAAAATTCATATGGTTTGATATGCTTGCTATATCATACTCATAATAGCTTTAATAAAAATATGTTCTAATAAATCACTTGGTCCCCTCCATTTGAATCTAAGGCGGATAAACAACAATAAAACAACAAGAACAGAAAGTACATGTTTATGATGCCTTTTACTCTATTGGATCTGTTGTTGATTATCAACATGCATTTTTCATGTGTAGTTTGGACACTGGAACTCGTCCTCTCCCTGGGAAGATACAACCTGAAGGAAAATTTTACATCAAACGATTTCATTAAAGTCTTCCCCTGCTCTTAAAAATCATCTGACCAGCCAGTGAATCGCTCCACACCAAATAATAACTAACACCTAGTAGGTATGAAGAGGAACATGTAGTAGGTATGAAGATGAACACGCGATAGAAATACTACCATTAAGACCAACACACGATAGCGGTTAATATTATTAAGATGAATATGTGGTAAGGTTAATATTATGAGGAAACAAGTAATATTATTAAGACAAACACATGTTAGCACTAAAGTTATTAAGATGAACACGTGACAAGGCTAATATTACAAGGAACACAGTGCATGAGAAATAAAAGAAATAATAGATTTATTAAGCACTATAGAGAACACACATTAGCTAATAATATTTGTAGCATGTAACATTAAATTGCATATAAATAAAATATTCTATAAGCAATGTGCCATATGGTAATTATAAAATATTCAGTGTAGACTGGATCAAATTACTTACACCACTAAATTCTCGTATATAAACAATTGACCTATATAAGTACCAATCCTTTAATTAGATTCAAGGGAGGGAGGGAAGGCATGAGAATAATAGTCTGAGGTCATGGGAAGAAAGGGACTATGGGAGTGTGTAATTAGAGATTTGGATAGTGTACGCCATGTTTTTTTTTGAATCCCAGAGGCTATGTATTAATTTTCGTTGTTTCTGCTACATATATTGAATATTATGGGAGGTGCATAGGGATGGAATTCCTAGAGGATGAGGATGAGGACTCCTTCCTTTAATGATAAGAAAATCCTTGATTATGGCTTCATAGTCTCTTCTCCCATAATAAATACTTCTCCTAGTTATCTATGAAGGTAGCTACTTCTATTATTTTTTCTATTCTTTTCTATTGTGTACCACCTGATTATATTATATCTGATGATAGCTCCATCTCATAAATATGAGCGACCTTAAGTGGTAACCCCTTGAGAGTTCTAATCAATCTCTGGTTAGGGACAAACAACCAATCCATTGGTAGGAACCACCCAGCCTAATGGATAAGGATGGATAATATGAGATTTGTAGTGTAGATTGAGGTTGCATCGTAGCATTGAGTTGCAATGTTGGATCTCTGGTTGGGTGCATATTGAAGTTGTGTGGTAGCATCGGGTTGCAATGTTGGATCTCTTTCTAGCAAAGACTCCTGGACGAACATAGTGATTCCAATATTCTTTGGAATAGTATTAAGGATTATCTATTGACGAGACCCCATCTATTTAGAAGTTCGTAGGAATAAGGGTATGAGTAATCCTTTTAGCTTGTAATTTCATTTTGCACCTTCGCCTCCTTTGGGCCTTGAATTGTTTTCTCAATGAAACATTGATAACTCAGGGGATGGGGTTCACTTGAACATCCGAGCTAAGAGGATCTATCCAACCTGAGCTGCTACTATTTTAGTTTAGTCTTCACCCCGACCCTATTTAAGTTAATAACAACACCAAAATTATGGACAACCAAAACAATGTCATTTTTATTATGCCAAACAACAACTATGCCATTGTTATTATACCAAACAATGGTTGGGGTCACATAGAGAAATAGAATTGAGTTCAGGGCCAAGGTGATACGTACAAAAGGTACCCTACTTGGGGCAGAGCCAAAACTTTTAGGTTGTAGGGTTTAAGGATTTTTGAGTTGTTAATTTGTATCTAAGACAACTAGTATTCATTGTACGTTAATAAAGGCATTATTGAACATAAAAAATTTATGTTGAATTCTTACACTTCAAATTCATTGTAATTCTTGACTTTGAATCTTAAGGCTTACAATAGGCAATGTGATCCATGTTTGTAGTATTACAGTGGATGATGATGTCTATTATTATAATATTTCAGTATTAGAGAGAGCATCTGGGATCATCTTTCGATGAAAATTACAGTTACATGGGTACCCATTGCAATTCTCTCTTTATAATGGTACTCTTCTTACAGTTCTCAATGGAGGAGTGTTTGGGGTTCAATTTAGTCTTAACCAATTGCGCTAATCTAGGATCTTCAAACCGCATGATTACAAGTTTGGAATTGTTGATGTATGGATTTTTCTTCATAGTGTTGTTTTCATCATTTATCTGGTAGTCGATAGGGTTTTGCAACTTCAAAAGCATTAGGGATTTTTCTTGTTCGGGTTCAGGATTTAGACTTTAGGATTTTGCAACTTCAAAAGCACTGCCTTCAACAGATGGATAGAATGTTTGTAGGAAGCTATATGTTGAGGAATTAACTACGAAATTACAAATGAAGGCACACAATGATTTGGGTCGGACTTCTAGTCTTCTTCAGGAGGTAACCAAAATTTGTGTTTTGCTATTTAATTTCATGTCTCCAATTTCAATATAAGTAATGCTGGTTTATTTGATAAACATTTTGACCAGTTCCAACAATCGTCTGTCACATTAGTGTATCACATTTTATGTATAATTTTTCTGTTATAGATGGGATGCATTTTTTTTAAAGTATCATGCAAAAAAAAAAAAATAACGCTCAAATTATTCAAATTAGGCAAAGAGAGGATAATACATACTCAAATCCTAAAAAAATAATGCTCAAATTATTCAAATTATGCAAAGAGAGGATAATACATACGGAAATCCTAAAAGTATAAAAAATTATCTTTAATGTGATTCATATTTATTCTCATTTCAACTTTGCAATATATTTTTGACATTTTGAAAGAAAACGTAGCATGTAGAGAGAATCTTGTTTACAGAGTTGCAATTACAGAGTCCCCAACAGATCAAGTGAGCTAGATCTAGTCTCTAGCACAGAGCTCGCTAGATCCAAAGCTAGTGATTGAACTAGCACCAATGCCACAACTAGACTCGGATTTGTTTGTGCAAAGGACAAGGGAGACTATGAAGCACTCCTGAAAGGGTTTGAAATATCCCGAGCAGCTTGAATCTACTTTTATGAAATTACCAATGCATTGCTAACATGTACTATTTGGGAAGCATTTCAAGTATGGAAGGTTCCAACAATATATTGAACCCACTAAATATGTATTGAAAGTCTTCAGCTAACCGGTATTGTAACTTGATAAAAAATATATGGAGAAGCACCCAACCACTGTGGAGGAAGGCCTAATGTAGAAAAATTCCTATGGCCATGGAGAAAGGACTATGCGATTTAGAGGCGATGGGCGGTGGCTGCAAACTTATCATTCATCATTTGTCAGATTAGATTAAATCTCTCACATCATTTTTCAGATTTAGATTAAAGCTTCGACATAGGTGGTGCTTTCTAAAGACATTAGTTGATGCAATATAGGTTATGTAAGAAAGTATAGGTTATATAAGAATATAATTCCATATCATTGTAAGTGAGGGATAAGGTATAGGTTATGATAAGAATGTAATTCAATCAAAGAAAAACATTAGGATTACTAGAAAAATAAGTCATCAGGAAGAGCGAAGCCTAAAATAAGACATCCAATATTATTATCCAATGATGATCAAGAATAGGTTTTTCCTATTATATAAAAAATAAAAAAATAGAGTTAGCTTGAATTTTGTATCCCAAACATTACAATTCAAGAAAAATATATAGTCAAACAGTAAACTAATATGAAGTCAACGTTGTATCAATTGCTAGAGTCCCTGGCTTGCCTTGGGCAGGGACTAATAAGAAAACAAATTAGTGCTATGGAAACCATTTAATACTATAAATCTTTCGTTTTCGAGGGAGGAAAGGATGGACCATTTTTGGCTATTACAAAAGTCCAATTTTATCTTGGAAACCGTTTTGTGAAGATGCTATTGAGATTGAAGTCCATGGTTTTTATCTTGCAAGCATTTTCTTTTCAGTTTTGTAATATGATTTGAATGATTTTTTTTTCCAATTTGAGCATTTCAACTATTCATAACAAAATGCAAGAATGCATTATGCATTATGATAATAATACTTGTTATGTTAGATGATAGGGATTTTTTTTCATTGGTTAATGGTTGTCATTGCCATCTACTATTCTGAAATGTATGAATGGCATGTTGTTGTGGACAATAAACAAAATTATGCTTGTATAAAAGCAAAATCACTTTTGTAATAAAAACATTGTTATTTGTCTTTGTGTCAAGGTCTCTAGAAAGGTAGAATCATTTCCAAGAGATTCGTTTCTTTGTATAAAATTGAATGGAAATTGGGTTTGATGTTTTATGTACTTTAAATATTTTATGTAAGTGCATTTGAGTATCTAGTCAATTGTAGATAGTGTTTATCATAGATGCATACATAATTTTTCTCTATGGTTTTATCCAGTGTATGGATATAATTAGGGTTTTGTTATTATTATGCTCTGCAACATAGCAACATAATCTATATACACATCTTATGGAATATTTTTTATAGTGATCTTTGCTAGATTAGTTGGTAGGTGTTATTGATATGTGGTCTTGTGAGATTTTTTTCATAATTCTTTGTAGTGGAGACCAAATGTATTATTTGTATAGGGGAAATATTGCATTCTTGAGAAGGGTGTTTACATTTGTCTTGTTTGAAGTTGATTAGAAATCCAACTTCCTCTTTCAAAGATTCCTTTTATTGTGGAATCTTGAATGGAAATTGAATTTTGCAAACTTTAGGTATTCTATATAGATGAATTTAGTTAACTAGTGAATATTAGATATTGTTTATCATAGATGTCTAAGAAACCCATGGTCTATTATTTTGTTTGTTTTATGCATATAAGTGGACATTTTTTCATTTAATCTCTTGGGCATAGCAACAAATTTTAGACAAATGGCTTATGAAATCTTCTCAATAGAGATGTATAAAAGAAAATTTAATTTTCACATAAGAGGATTGGCAATTGTCATTGTTTCAAGATCCCTTAAATGAAAAATTCTTCTCCAATTATATGTTTTGTGGCTTTTCCCCCCTTCTATTTAGCATAATATTGGATAGAAATTTAATTTGTTGTTTTGTGGACTTTAGATATTTTATATAAGTGAAATTGGGTAACTTGTATGAATTTGAAGTTCAAGTTGAAAATGTTTCTATTCTGATCCCATTTAAATTGAATTCTTTTTATGCACCTTTATGTTACTGATACTATTTTCTTATTACAATAGACAATAGAGACTTTTGTTGCAATTTCTGATAGTTCTTACTATAATTTGTGCTTTTAAAGTTTTTTTTATTTCTATGTGATTCTCCTTTCATTGTTTGATGCCTAATACTCTTATGCATTTTTGTACGATGTATGCATGCTACCTTCTAATAGAGATGACAAAATACTCTTTGAACACTAGTAGAATTGCCTTCCATAGAGACCAAATCTTGTGTTCTAAAGTTTTAATCACATAATCTTCTTTGCATTAGTTTAACGATCTAGTTGCTATGTGTTCTTGTGGGATGCATGCATGGTGCCTTGTAATGGATAAAAATTAACTATATGTACCAAGAGAAAAATTGACTTTCTAATAATAACACTGTTAGTTATGTTTCTTTGAAGGCCACTATAAAGGAAATTTATTTTTGCAAAGATTTCTTTGTTTGTAGACTCTTGAATGGGAATTAGAATAAATTATAGATGTTTTATATAGGTTATTTCTAGTAGCTAGATAACTTCATATATAATTTGTCATAGGTCTCTAAAAAACCTATGGTCTATTATTTTAGGTTTTTCTCGATCGAAACCAAAGGCCTAATAACCACCATCCCACAACAACACAACAACACAACTCAAACCTAGAATAACCTTGTGTAGGATTTAATGTAGCATTAAATACACTACTTAAGCTTATGTCTCTAAAAATTTCACACTTTGTTGCAACTAGAACAATGAGAGATTTATGGCTTCGTGCGAAACCTATATGTCCCAAAATAACCCTACACAGGGTTGGAAGGTAACAATAATCCTATTGACACAAAAACCTAACTCAAACCCACAATAGCACAACAATCAATGTGGTAGGAAATGCATAAACCAATTAAGCAATGACNCGTGCGAAACCTATATGTCCCAAAATAACCCTACACAGGGTTGGAAGGTAACAATAATCCTATTGACACAAAAACCTAACTCAAACCCACAATAGCACAACAATCAATGTGGTAGGAAATGCATAAACCAATTAAGCAATGACGACCCTAAACTCAATAACATTAACCCATAAAATAATGAAGCAAGGATGCAACGATTCTATCAACATGATAAACCATGGACACGCTAAAATTTATAATAACTACCATATCCCAAATGAATCATATATGAACTAACCACTATAACATAATAGTACAATTGAAACCCAAAACAACCTTGAACAAGAGTGAAAGATGATAGTAGTCATGTTAGTTTTGGCATCACTCAACAAAATACATAAGATGAATAATGACCATAACATATTAGGTCATCTCAAATCGATAATAACCCCATTCAAAAGTCAATGTAGAGGAGTGAGTACAATAATTAATGCACTATAGGACAAGTAAAAAATAGAATAGATGGATGAATTAGGATTATTGACATGCCTAGGTGAAGCATGTAAGCATGTGGCCATGCTACCAACATAGACTAGTCAAACACAACATTATGCAGGAACATCGCTCTCGCTTAGCAACCACATCAACATCGCACAAGGATGGAGCAGATCCTGAGGAGAGAGGGCACCAACCTTCTCATTTTTTTTGTTAAATCTCAAATTAATATAATTAATATTGAAAAGCTCGAGGAAGGAAGAGAAATTGTATTTGTACAAGGATGCATGTAAATTTCCTTAAAGGTTGTAGTATATTGTATATCTTAGTGAGATCCATTGAGATATGGAGTTAATGAAAATTAATTGTAATTTAATGCAATTAGGTGGAGGAAGGCTCGAGAAGCCCCTCTTTTGTATGAGGATCAATGTATTGAGAGAATGAGGATTATTCTCTCTAGATAGATCAGGAGAGTTTAGGAGAGGAGGAGAAGAACTGAGACTCTGTTGCAGTCCAGTCTTGTAAACACCATAAAAATTGTAAAAAAAATCTTATTTAATAAAAAAGCAGATTTCCCTGCATAAGAATCTCTATGTGTGTTATTTATGTGAATGAGTGTT
Source organism: Picea engelmannii (assembly GCA_009831015.1). Lineage (NCBI taxonomy): Eukaryota > Viridiplantae > Streptophyta > Pinopsida > Pinales > Pinaceae > Picea > Picea engelmannii. The sequence continues at coordinate 25,615 of ML834097.1, read as the reverse complement.
TGTTTTCTAAATGTTTGTGTATATTTGTGAATGCTATGAGTGCCTAAACATTCCTCTTTGTAGGAATATATAGACTTCCCTGTCTGTGTGGATTTCTGAGTGTTCTAGGCTCGCAAGGCTGTGAAAAGAGTGCACATCAGAGTTATTAGAGAACTCTAGAAAGCCAGCGCAAGGAGTGCGCAAGAAGTCAGTTTTGAGTTTAGGAGGATCATGTCAGGTGGGCACCCCAGAACTAGCTAAACTCAGAAGGGATAGTGAAAATTTTCAAGAGTGAGAACAAGGAGTACACCTACACTCATAGTAGTGTAAAATCACAAGGTGAGGTTGTGCAAGGAGTGCACACTAGAGTTATTCAATAACTATGAGAAGCTAGCACAAGGAGTGCATAAGAAATCAATTTCGAGTTTAAGAGGAGCATGCCAAGTGTGAACACGATAACCAACCATAATCTCAGAAGGGATAGGAAGCTAGCGCAAGGAATGTGCTAAGGACCAGGTATAAGTGTTTTCAAAGATTAGGAGAAATAGTGCAAGTGTGCACAGAGTGAATACAAGGAGTGCGTAGATGAGTCCTTGAAGTTTGTTGGCAGCCATTTTGCATTTTTATCTTTTCCTTACAAGCTGCCTACACAAGGGTTTTGAACCCTCAATACTCGTCGCAATTCTTTAAAACAAAATGACACTATCATCTTTGCTTTCGCATATATGCTTCTCGTTTTAATTTTCACGACTGCAAGCGTGAAAACCTTGATTTGGAAGTCATGTCGATGGCATTAAAATCATCATTCGATTGCTATGAATACTCTTGTTCATGTGGTCATTTCACCTCTAATGGTCATACATGTGTCAAAACACCAAACCTTTATTCACATTGTATTTTTGTTGACATGGTTTCAATTTATAAATTCATGATGCAATGATTTTTGGTATCTTTGATTAAATCCTTGGTACAATGGTTTCATAGAACCCATGAATTTTATGATCAAATATTTGGTGCTATATTCGAAAGGTTGTTTTGTTTTAAATCATCCAAATGCTATTATTTGTTCAAACATTCAGATCGACTTGTCATGGTTTTAGAGGGTTGTTTGTTTGGCATGTCGTTTACATTGTTTTTGACACACACCAAAAATGAGTTGAATTACCAAGGCGTCGCCGATTGTACATATCAATATGAGTGTTTTGCATGGTTTCATTTCATTCCACCACCCGTGCACGTATAGGCATTAATGTCTGCCCTGTATCTCGGACTACCTCTGTTTTTTTTTTTTGGACCTGTGAGCATTTGGTCCTGTGTCTACCCTATCCAGCCCCCTCTCTGTTTACCCTGCTCACTGTGTGCTCTCTCCTATGGCCCCTGTAGTGTGCATAGAACCTAATGGCATCCAAACACTGCTTTTATTTGACAATGCTCATGAGGACTTGGAAAATAATGACTGGTTAGTTTTTATCCAAAAAATTGAGGGTTTCAACCTCGCGGTCGCCCAGAAGTTTGCCCTCACATTCGATGGATGTAGGGCCAAAGTTGGAGACATCCAGCTTGAATTGAATGAATAATTCCTCAGCTTAGCTATGGGTTTGCCAGCTAAAGGGAAGAGGTGGTTTAATAATTCGAAGGTGGATGAAGTGTCATGGTCGCGACTATTTACATCGAGGAAAATTGTCAGTTGTGACAAAGGTATGCCAGTCACTACCCTTAAGTCTAGGTGGCATGATTTATTGGCCATTGTTAAGCAATTCATGACTTGCGAAGGTCGATATGGTTTAGTGTTTCTTTACCATCTCTAGTTGCTTATGAATTTCATAGATTTCCCTTTGAATATGCCTCACTACCTCCTACATAGTCTGTATAAAATGGCCAAACTGATTCCAGCCTCTTCCATCACTGTTTGATTAAGATCATTATTGTTCATCATTTGAGGCTGAGTGGTGACTATTGGCAAGCTTTCCTATCAAGGAATGGCTTTGCCACTCCTAAATGTGTTCAAGTGGACAAGACCGTGGTCACTGAAACCCTTGTTGGGCCTGCCGTGCCACCTCCTACCCTCCTACCCGCTTTCAAACCCTCAACCTACCCCAATGCTGACCTACCTGACACCATGCCTAATTCATGTTCGAAAGACAATGCTAAGACTGTTAAGAGGCCTGCAAGAAAAAAAGGGAAGGGTAATAAAAATTTCAACAACCGGGGTAAGAAGGCTGCACATTGGATATCTAGGTGCACTCGGAACAAGCCCAAACAAAACACAGAACAGAAGCCTATTGTTTTGAGCGAAGATTCAGACTCTGAGATTGAACGTTTTTTTGCCGAGGAATACCTGTACTCACACGGTCTCTGTTTTGTTGAACCCTATGACTACGTATCCAACCTCCCACCATGCCTCAAGGATGACCCTAACTTCCCCGGAATCAAGTTTGACAGTGGAACCCCTGGTAATTTAAAAGAACCCTCACCTGTAGTGGCTTGGCCCGATCAACAACAATGCACTCAATGCAACTCTTGGCTGGAACGATACTACACAGATGTCCCTCTGTTGCAATCCAAAATTAAGTCCTTAGAGGACCGGTTGGTTGTGTTTTCTAAGGAAAATGATAGACTGCAAGCCAATGATAAGAGGCAAAAGACCACGGGTTCTATCATGTTCAGAAATGTTAAGGCATCTACTACTTTTGTTAACTCAAAATTGGCTTGACCGAATCGTATCTCTACAACCAAGGTATGTTATTTCAACAATGTTTTTAGAACGATTTTGTTTACTTTGAATTAGCAAGAATGATTTCTTTTTGAATTGGCATAAAAGATTTCGTTTTGAATTAGCATAAACTATTGTGTTTGCGTTGATTTGTTTGCTAAATCGAATATAGTTCTGTTTGGATTGAACTGATTTAACACGATTTTGTTGTCCTTGAATTAGCATAAACGATTGTATTCATTTTGAATTAGTAACAAAATAATTGTTTGATAGATTGCATACATTCCTGTTACCATTCGATTAATTCAATACGATTTCGTTTGTTTCGAATTGGCATAAAAGATTTGGTTTGTTTTACCAAGAATGATTTGCTTGTTTTGAATTGGTAATAAAGGCTCTGTTTGGTTGACCGCATACATTCTTGTTATCATTTGGATTGATTTAAAATGATTTTGTTTGTAAATATGACCAGCTACAGAATCGTGAGATTCTGTAGCTAGTCATAAAATTTGGATTTTTGTTAATTTTACAAATAAAACATTATCTAAACTTGTTTATTCTTGTCCATCTATAGGTACACACGACTTTCAATGGGAATTGGATCTGCTGTGGCAGTTTAGAACATACTTTTTGTTACATAGTTTTGGTTTAAGTTGTTAGTCTTAGGCAGAAATAGGAATCTGGGAGATTGTTCCCATATCTTTTGCAAACAGTTTTTGATACTTTCCACAAGGGATGTTTCATCCTGTGGCCTTTATATACTTGTTATTTTTTGTAAACAACCCATCACTGTTGGGAGAACAAAGACTATGGACTTATGATTATATAGACTCGAATAGAAGTGGATTTGTTGTACGACTTTAGCTTCAATTTATCTTACTTTTGTTCAAGTTTCTGTGCATTTTAATTTGTAATTAAATTATTGACTACTTTAGATATCAAGATTTGTTACAGGTTGATGCGTTATGATTTAAATTTTGTCCATATTTGATGTGTCTCATTTTACTCACAACAATTACTCTGTTTGAATTTAATGAATAAAAGGTTTATCTTCTTAGTTAAATGAACGGTTATATACAAATCTTCGCACTGGGATTTATCTAAATGTGATGATTTGTAAACTATAAGATTGTTGTCATTTTATGTCTTGTTTGTTCTGTCATTCGTATTCAAAGAGCATTGTTTCTTCCTATTTACAAGAAGCTTGTGGAAAATTTGGTGCGGGTTTCTCCCATCAAACAGCTAAATCGAGTATTGTGAACATGACAAATAGGAAGCGCTTCTACAGGTCAGTTTCTTAGTGGTATTTAATTAGTGAGGTAATATATATTTCTTGTAATCTGAACATGTTTCACTGTTCTTATTTATAGTTCAGATTTACAGTTAGGATTGTTATTTTAATTACTCAGCTTATATATTTTTCATTTTATTCCTTTCTCATAAAAATTATAAAAATAAAAAATAATAGTTTCGCTGTCATAAGACCTTTTATCAATTATTTTTGCAAATTTAGATCAAAATTTGTATTCTGTAAATACTGTACATGTGTAATTGAGATTTAATTGTATTGATAGCTGAACATTCAATAAGTAGAATTATTGTTTTATAATATTAGCAAGTAAACTGTATATTTATAGTTTAGATTTAGTTTGTTGTAGCTGCTTTTTTTAACTTAGATTAGTTTCTTTAGCCTAGTTTTTCTTTCGTTTTCGTAGGACTTAGATCAGCCAACGGAGCCGCTAAACCTGTCGGAGTGGATCATCCCAAACGGCTTGGGTTATTTGGACAACCCCGGACCAGATCCACCCCGCCAGTTGATGAGCGGTCAATTTCACCCGCCAACAAATGGCGCTAGAAGGAGGGCCTAAAAATTATTAATGTCACGAGGCAGTTGTAAGAATCCTCCACCACCCAACCGCTCACCTATAGTGACAAGAAGTCATTCAAATGATAACATTGTCCCTCAAACAACAACCACATCAAACGATGATCAACGGATCACAGTTGAACTAGTAACCCCAAATCCTACAGGTGGTGACGTACAAGAGATTGTTCGCCAATCTCTCTTAAGAACACATAGTGCCTTCGCCCGTTTAAGGCAACCAAATCGACCTTTGGACCAACCATTAGATTTATCTGATATCAGAGAACAACTTGGAGGCACTAACCTCACTTTAAACCCTACAGATCCAATCCTCACTCCTGTTGCAGGAGGAGCTGGAATACCACCCTCACCACCTCCATCATCTCCTTCTTCTTCTGGAGAAGACTCTTCTGACGAAGGCAGTTCCTCTTCTCAGTCTTCCACACCACCTACACCAATGGCCAACCAGAACAATCCTGCCAGACCCTGGCTCAACCAAGATGCAGTAGCCATACCTGGGCCTCAGCATCCCTTACCCAAACATCCGGAGAAGTGGCTTCTCAAGTTTGACCCTAACTCTAAACAGATCGTCGAAGATCACATTAAAAAGTTTATGTTAGCCATTAGAATCCGTAATGTCGAGCACGAAGACGTAGTCTGTAGGTTGTTCCCCTATACTTTCGATGGCAATGCCTCTACTTGGTACTTTGCCCAACAACCCCATACCATCGTGTCTTGGGAAAGGTTCGAATCCTGCTTTCTTGAGAACTTTGGGGACGATAAGTCCCCTGAAGTTCTAGTCATGGAGCTTTCTAGTTTAAGAATGAACCCCAAAGAGAAAATCAAAGACTTTAACCAAAGATTCTTAACACTTAAGAACCGAATCCCTACGGACTCGATGCCTACTGAGAATCTTATCATAACATACTATACTAAAGCCTTGCATCAAAGTATATCCATTTGGGTAAAACGATCTAAGAAAGCCACGTTGTTAGAGGCCTTTGAAGAGGCCATCCAGATTGAAAAATGCATCCTTAGTTTAAAAGACACTACTAGCAATGAAACAGAAACTATTTCATATTCCAAAAAGAAAATCGAAATCCTCCCTAGACCTGCTCAAAGTAAAACACAACTTGAAAGCTCGGATTTAGAAAACTTAACGAAATTCGTTCAAAAACTGTCAAATCAAGTTATAGATTTGAAAAAGATGGCTGAAGAAGCTTCTTCAAGCAAAGGGCCTTACAAACCCCCGTTTAGGAAGCCTTTTCCCACCAACTGACCTAATCCAAATACCGAGGGCCTAAATCTAGAAAGCCTGCAATTCGCCCTTCAAACAATTCTAGAAGCCCAGGATAACTTGATGCCCCCTGAGATCCCTGAGGAAGTAGTTGAACAAGAGACATTTGAAGAAGAAGAATCTTCTTCGAACATTTTTGGACACTTCTCGGATAGCATTTTTCAAGCTAATTTCGAGACAGTACATTCCTACAATACTAGGATTAAGACAACAAACAAACCTTCTCCTGAAAACACTACGAATTTGCCCCCAAAACAGCCTAAACCAGCTGAGGCTAAATAGAGTCATGTAAACCCGAACTTAGATTATGATTTAGTTGAAGATCTAAAAAAGTTAAGGGCTAACATTTCTGTTTATGAATTATTAAAATTTCCATTTATGCTACAAAAAATGTTACAGAATATCGCAGAGAATAGCAAGAATGGTAATTCAAGCAGTAACAAGGTTGTTCAGAACAAAGTTCCTCAGAAGACTTCCACTAAGAATAATTCTGATCCTCATGAGAAGGGAAGCCTTCCTGTAAATAATGTAACAAATGTAGATAAATTAGCTTTAGAGGCTACGAGTAAAAAGCCACAAGCTTCCACTATCAACACTTGCAGAAATGTACCTCCATTTCTGTTAACTTTCGAAATCTTTAATAGAAACATGCACAATTGTATGGTAGATTCAGGGGCATCATCCAATGTAATGCCATGGTCTGTATGTCAGAAGATTAATGCTGAAGTTGAACCATTCACCTTAAAAATCATCCAACTTGATCGAACTAGTGTTAAAGTTATAGGCGAATTAAGGAACGTGCTTATAAGATTATCGTCTAACCCCATAGTTCATCAAGTGATTGATATTATTGTTGTGGATATTCCAAAATTTTATGGTTTGTTTCTAAGCAGAGACTGGTCGAACCTACTACACGACTATTTCGCAACAGATTGGTCTCACCTATGGCTGCCCGGGAATGGAAAGCCCAACAAAATCAAGGTAAATCGTGAACGCTACGTAAAGCTCATAGTCACAGATTTAAATGATCCCAACGAACCATTTACCCCTTCTGCCAATTCACCCGAAATACAAGGGATGGATACCTTTTTCGGCAATTTCATGGCTGAGACTTCAGCTATCATTAATCTGGAATAACAGTCCAAGATTGTAGCATATGTGAAGCCAACAGTTTCTACACAATGGTCTCATGCACCCGATGAAAATCAAATATGGTCTCTTTACTTTGACGGGTCAAAGTCCAAAGAAGGAGCTGGTGCAGGCTGCGTTATTATCGATCCCGCAGGTAACAAAACCCTGATTACATGTAGGATAGAATTTGAATGTACTAATAACACAATAGAATATGAGGCTTTATTGCAAGGCCTTAGAAAAGCATTAGATATGAACATTAAAAATTTGACTGTCTTTGGCGATTCAGAAATCGTGGTTAGACAGGTAAGAGATTATATCCACTGCCTGTCTCCGCATCTTAAAAGATACCAATCTGAGGTATGGAATTTAATGAATAAGTTTTCTTCTTTCAATATAAATTCTATTCCTAGATTGAATAATTTTGAAGCTGATCTATTAGCTAACGTAGCTTCCAAACTCTTTCCTACAGAAGGCTTGTCCCTGAATGCATTCTTCGTCGAACTGTTGTTCAGGCCATCCGTTCCCAACAACATCACGAATTGGAGAGTCTTCGACGATGATCAACAAATTATTAGTTTCCTGCATATGGAAGAAACGTTCCAAGGTGCGGTGATCGACGGATGCACTCATGACGACAATTTGCGTGATTTCACGGTAATACCAGATCTGAGATCTCCTGAATCTTCATTGGGCATGGTAAATTCGATCCCTAAATCTGTAGTTAGATTGGAAAAATTTTACGATCTTCAATACAAATTTAAAAAATCGGTCAACTGTAAAACAAATAGTTCCTCTTTATCGTATGAAAAAGTAAACTTGGGAACTAATGACAATCCACAGTGCATTAATTTAGGGGTGGGGTGTTCTGAACAAGAAAAAGCCGCATTTGTTAAATTGTTTAAATAATTCAAAGATATTTTTGCATGGATGTATGATGACCTTAAAACTTTTGACCCTAACATCATACAACACGTCATTCCTATGAAACCCCAAACCTTGCCATTTCAACAAAAGTTAAGAAAAATGCACCCTAAGCTCGAACCGACTGTCAAAAAAGAATTAAATAAACTCCTGAATGCTAAGATAATTTTCCCAATTAGGCACACGCAATGGGTTTCTAACCTTGTCCCTGTTCGGAAGAAGAGTGGTGAAATCCGACTGTGCGTCGATTTTTGAAACCTTAATCAAGCGTCTGATAAAGACAACTACCCTGTCCCATCCATGGAACAGATCCTTCAATAGGTATCTAGTTCTGAGAGACTATCCTTATTGGACGGTTTTTCAGGGTACAACCAAGTCCTGATGTCTCCTCCAGACCAACTTAAAACTACCTTCCGAGCTCCATGGGGCACCTACACTTATAGGAAAATGCCCTTTGGACTGATTAACGCCGGTGCCATTTTCCAGAGAGCGATGGACATCGCTTTCCGAGGCGTAATCAATCAATCCATTGTAGTTTACTTAGATGATGTTACTGTATTTTCCAAAAACAAAACTGATCATCTATCTCATTTGAGAACCGTTCTATAGCGATGTCGTAAATACGACATTTCCTTGAATCCAAAAAAATCTATCTTCGCAGTAGAACAAGTTAAACTCTTAGGATTTATTGTGTCAAGCAAAGGGATGATTATCAACCCTGAAAGGAACCAAGTCATCTCGAAACTTCCCCCTCCCTCATCCAAAAATTCTATGCAGTCTTTCTTAGGTCAGATAAACTTTGTCAGGAGATTCATCCCCAGTTTTTCCGAAATGGTGAGACCTTTACAGAATTTAATTAAGAAAGATGCACAATATCATTGGGGACCCTTATAAAACCAAGCTTTTAATTCAATAAAAAAGGCCATAATAGACGCTCCTTCTCTCATGAGCCCCAACTTTTCACAAGACTTCACGCTCTACACATTTGCTTATGACTGCTCCTACGCTGCTATCCTAACTCAAAAGAACGCTGAAAACAATGAAGTCCCAATTGCCTTTATGAGCTCTGCTTTCAAATGCATGGAACTTAATTACCCAGCAGTAGATCAGCAAGCCTACACTATTTTTGAAGCAGTCAATCACTTCCAATCTTATCTTTTGAAATCTAGGACGAAAATTATTGTCCCTTACCCAGCCGTCAGAAATCTGTTAGTGCAGAAAGAACTAGGTGAAAAGAGGGCGAATTGGGTTACCTCCTTATAGGAGTATGACATAGAAATCACCCCAGCTCAAATAGTGAGAGGCCAAGGGATATGAAATTTAGTCACTGACTCAGCAGTAGGACTGCAAGAAGAAAACGATATGTCAAACCTAGGACAACACAATCAAAATTCAATCTGTTGTGCATAAAACTCCGTCAGTCCCTGGTATGATGATATAAAATTCTGTCTTGAACATGGGTCAGCCCCCCATCACCTGGATCCCACTAAAAGAAAAGCGTTAAGATTAAAATCTACCTCCTTTTAGTTGATTAATGGTATTCTGTTTCATCAAAATTTTGATGGAGTACTAATGCGCTGTCTTGAGAAAGATGAAGCAGAAAAGGTCTTACTAGAATTGCACGCAAGAGAAGCTGGTGGGCATTTTGGTGGGGACACCACTGCCCATAAAGTTTTAAGAGCAGTTTATTATTGGCCCACACTTTTTAGAGATGCTCATGCCTTGTGTCGCAAGTGTATTATTTGTCAAAAAGCGTCCGGGCGGATACAGAAACCAGCCTTTCCTTTGCAGCTTGTTTCAATAGACTCCCCTTTTCAGCAGTGGGGTCTTGATATTATAGGTCCAATCAATCCGCCATCCTCACAGTAGCATAAGTTTATCATAACAACCACAGATTACTTCACCAGGTGGTCTGAAGCTGCCGCATTAAGAACTATGAATACTAGTCAGGTAATTGCCTTTTTAAATTCAAATATTATTACTCGTTTTGGTATCCCTGATTGTTTAGTATTTGATAACGCTTCTTATTTTTCGCCTCTTGAGATGAGCGAGTTCGCTCTAGAAAAGGGAATTAAATTGAAGTATTATGCCAGCTACTACCCCCAGGGCAATGGATTGGCAGAATCAACAAATAAGAATCTGATTAAAATCATCAAGAGCGGTATCTAAAAATCACAAAAAATGGCATAATGCACTATTAAACGCAATCTGGGCTGATAGAGTAACACAAAAAACTGTTGTAGGTAACTCTCCCTTCTTTCTCGTCTATGGTAGAGAAGCAATTCTACCACCACATATTCTTCTTCCCTCACTACAACTATCACAGAAAATACAAAAAGAAGACTGCCCCCCTTTGGAGAACCGAATTAATGCTTTAATGAAACTAGAAGAGGTAAGGGCTCAAGCTAAACGTAAGGTAGATCAGCATCAACTAGTGGTTAAAAGCTGGTTTGATTCCAACTCTGCCTCTGATAGGAAATTCGAAGTATGTGACCTTGTCTTGAAATGGGACAAACCGCATGAGGGAAAGGGAGAGCATACGAAGTTTCATAGCTTATGGCTAGGACCGTTTTTAATTGCTGAGAAATTGGGTCCCAGCTCTTTCTGATTACAGAGTCTAGAGGGACAGCCAGACACCTATCCGGTGAATGGCCAAGCTCTGAAAATATATTTCGCTTGATGACAACCCTGTGTATACTGTGTAAATATTTTTTCTCTTGTTTGCTTTTCTTTTGCTGTTTTGGTTTTGATTTTTTCCCTTACGCTTATCAATTTTTTCTTTTTACACATACCTGAATTATGAACTATTCAGACAAAGAAAACAGAAAATTCTTTCTCTGAAATGACTGCTGAAAATATGTCTAAACATCTATTGTGATATGCTTCTGAAATTTACAGCCATGTTGAGGAAAGACTATTGTTTGAAAGAAGTTTATTGATTTCAGTCTGTAAGTGAAGCCTGTCACGATCATCCATTATCTTCTTACGCTGTCCCTGTTCCTTAAGGGAATAAATCAGAAGATGTCTCCCTGCTTTTGAAGGTTGGTTTTGTAAACAAACCATCCCTGAATCTTAATGAAGGACAATTTTAAAAATTCTTTCAAGGTTTGTAAAAATATGTCTAAAATATCATAATTTTCAGCGTCACCCCGCTCAATTATATATCTTTAAAAACTAAATCATAAAAGAGCTATGGGAAGTGCTTGTAAACCCCCCGGGATGCTGAACAGGTCTGCTGGCAGTGGGTAAATGCATGCATGACGCCAAGACAACTTCGTCGGGGTACTGAACAGGCCCGCTAGCAGCGAAGCAATGTCGATTATATGAAAATATGCAAATATGGAATCTCTTGACCTTAAAATGTCCTTTATTTTGATATGGAACTTCTTGGTAGGATACGGATATCAGAGTGGTTTAAATGGAAACCCTGTCGAGGCTATGGACACCTGCTGGAAGCAATGGCTACATCAACAGTATTGGATATTTTATCTTTAATATCATGACTCGCTTGTCTTAAGACTGTTATCAGTTTTCATCTTTTAAGCACAACTAGAATATTTGATTAATGATGATGTTTAAACAATTTTCTGGTTGTTTTTGAGTTAGAATTATTCTCATTATCATAATCTGGATTTGTTCTTTTGGCAGAGATAACTGCTTCTACCAGTGTGTTGCCATTGTTGGCAGCCATTTTGCATTTTTATCTTTTCCTTACAAGCTGCCTACACAAGGGTTTTGAACCCTCAATACTCGTCGCAATTCTTTAAAACAAAACGACACTATCATCTTTGTTTTCGCATATATGCTTCTCGTTTTCATTTTCATGACTGCAAGCGTGAAAACCTTGAATTGGAATTCATGTCGATGGCATTAAAATCATCCTTCGATTCTTATGAATACTCTTGTTCATGTGGTCATTTCACCTCTAATGGTCATATATGTGTCAAAACACCAAACCTTTATTCACATTATATTTTTGTTGACATGGTTTCAATTTATAAATTCATGATGCAATGATTTTTGGTGTCTTTGATTAAATCCTTGGTACAATGGTTTCATAGAATGCATGAATTTTATGATCAAATCTTTGGTGCTATATTCGAAAGGATGTTTTGTTTTAAATCATACAAATGTTATTATTTGTTCAAACATTCAGATCGACTTGTCATGGTTGTCGATGGTTGTTTGTTTGGCATGTCGTTTACATTGTTTTTGACACACACCAAAATGAGTTGAATTACCAAGGCGCCGTCGATTGTAAATATCAATATGAGTGTTTTGCATGGTTTCATTTCATTCCACCACCCGCGCACGTATAGGAATTAATGTTTGCCTTGTATCTCGGGCTACCTCAGTTTGTTTTTTTTGGACCTATGAGCATTTGGTCCTGTGCCTACCCTGTCGACCCCCCTCACTGTTTACCCTTCTCACTGTGTGCTCTCTCCTATGGCCCCTGTAGTACGCATAGAACCTAATGGCATCCAAACACTGCTTTTATTTGACAATGCTCGTGAGGACTTGGAGAATAATGGCTGGTTAGTTTTTATCCAAAAATTTGAGGGTTTCAACCTCACGGTCGCCCAACAGTTTGCCCTCACATTCAATGGATGTAGGGCCAAACTTGGATACATCTAGCTTGAATTGAATGAAGAATTCCTCAGCTCAGCTACGGGTTTGCCAGCTAAAGGGAAGAGGTGGTTTAAGAATTCGAAGGTGGATGAAGTGTCGTGGATGCTCATGTTTACATCGAGGAAAATTGTCAGTTGTGATAGAGGTATGCTAGTCACTACCCTTAAGTCTAGGTGGCATGATTTATTGGCCATTGTTAAGAAATTCATGACTTGCGAAGGTCGATATGGTTTAGTGTTTCTTTACCATCTCCGATTGCTTATGAATTTCATAGATTTCCCTTTGAATATGCCTCACTACCTCCTACATAGTCTGTATAAAATGGCCAAACGATTTAAGAGGGAGAAGGCTGATTCTAGCCTCTTCCATCACTGTTTGATTAATATCATTATTGTTCATCATTTGAGGCTGAGTGGTGACTGTTGGAAAGCTTTCCTATCAAGGAATGGGTTTGCCACTCCTGAATGTGTTCAAGTGGACAAGATCGTGGTCACTAAAACCCTTGTTGGGCCTGCCGTGCCACCTCCTACCCTCCTACCTGCTGTCAAACCCTCGACCTACCCCAACGCTGACCTACCTGACACCATGCCTAATTCATGTTCGAAAGACAATGCTAAGACTGTTAAGAGGCCTACAAGAAAAAAAGGGAAGGGTAATAAAAATGTCAACAGCCAGGGTAAGAAGGTTGCACGTTGGATATCTAGGTCCGCACGGAACAAGCCCAAAAAAAACATAGACCAGAAGCTTATTGTTTTGAGCGAAGATTCGGACTTTGAGATTGAACGCTTTTTCGTCGAGGAATACCCGTATTCACACGGCCTCTATTCTATTGAACCCTATGACTACGTATCCAACCTCCCACCGTGCCTCAAGGATGACCCTAACTTCCCCGGAATCAAGATTGACAGTGGAACCCCTGGTAATTTAAAAGAACCCTCACCTGTAGTGGCTTGGCCCGATAAAAAACAGTGCACTCAATGCAACTCTTGGCTGGAACGATACTACACAGATCTCCCTCTATTGCAATCCAAAATTAATTCCTTAGAGGACTGGTTGGCTGTGTTGTCTAAGGAAAATGATAGACTGCAAGCCAACGATAAGAGGCAAAAGACCACGAGTTCTATCATGTTCAGAAATGTTGAGGCAGCTACTGCTTTTGTTAACTCAAAATTGGCCTAACCGAATCGTATCTCTACAGCCAAGGTATGTTATTTCAAAAATGTTTTTAGAATGATTCTGTTTACTTTGAATTAGCAAGAATGATTTCTTTTTGAATTGGCATAAAAGATTTCGTTTTGAATTCACATAAACTATTGTGTTTGCGTTGATTTGTTTGCTAAATCAAATATAGTTCTATTTGGATTGAACCAATTTAACACGATTTTGTTGTCCTTGAATTAGCATAAACGATTGTATTCGTTTTGAATTAGTAACAAAAGAATTGTTTGATAGATCGCATACATTCCTGTTACCATTCGATTAATTCAATACGTTTTCGTTTGTTTTGAATTGGCATAAAAGATTTGGTTTGTTTTACCAAGAATGATTTGATTGTTTTGAATTGGTAATAAAGGCTCTATTTGGTTGAACGCATACATTCTTGTTATCATTTGGATTGATTTAAAATGATGTTGTTTGTAAATATGACCAGCTACAGAATCGTGAGATTCTGTAGCTAGTCATAAAATTTGGATTTTTGTTAATTTTACAAATAAAACATTATCTAAACTTGTTTATTCTTGTCCATCTACAGGTACACACGAATTTCAATGGGAATTGGATCTGATGTGGCAGTTTAGAACATACTTTTTGTTACATAGTTTTGGTTTAAGTTGTTAGTCTTAGGTAGAAATAGGAATCTGGGAGATTGTTCCCATATCTTTTGCAAACAGTTTTTGATACTTTCCACAGGGGATGTTTCACCCTGTGGCCTTTATATACTTGTTATTTTTTGTAAACAACCCATCACTGTTGGGAGAACAAAGACTATGGACTTATGATTATACAGACTCGAATAGAAGTGGATTTTTTGTATGGCTTTAGCTTCAATTTATCTTACTTTTGTTCAAGTTTCTGCGCATTTTAATTTGTAATTAAATTATTGACTACTTTAGATATCAAGATTTGTTACAGGTTGATGCGTTATGATTTAAATTCTTTCCATATTTGATGTGTCTCATTTTACTCACAACAATTACTCTGTTTGAATTTAATGAATAAAAGGTTTATCTTCTTAGTTAAATGAACGGTTATATACAAATCTTCGCACTGGGATTTATCTATATGTGATGATCTGTAAAATATAAGATTGTTGTCATTTTATGTCTTGTTTGTTCTATCATTCGTATTCAAAGAGCATTGCTGCTTCTTGTTTACAAGAAGCTTGTGGAAAATCTGGTGCGGGTTTCTCCCATCAAACAGCTAAATCGAATACTATGAACAAGACAAATAGGAAGCGCTTCTATAGGTCAGTTTCTTAGTGGTATTTAATTAGTTAGGTAATATATATTTCTTGTAATCTGAACACGTTTCATTTTTCATATTTATAGTTCAGATTTACAGTTAGGATTGTTATTTTAATTGCTCAGCTTAGATATTTTTCATTTTATTCCTTTCTCATAAAAATTAGAAAAATAAAAAATAATAGTTTCATTGTCATAAGACCTTTTACCAATGATTTTTGCAAATTTAGATCAAAATTTGTATTCTGTAAATACTGTACATGTGTAATTGAGATTTAATTGTATTGATAGCTGCACGTTCAATAAGTAGAATTATTGTTTTATGATATTAGCAAGTAAACTGTATATTTATAGTTTAGATTTAGTTTGTTGTAGCTTATTTTTTTAAATTAGATTAGTTTCTTTAGCTTAGTTTTTCTTTCGTTTTCCTAGGACTTATATCGGCCAATGGAGCCACTAAACCCATTGGAGTGGATCATCCCAAACGGCTTGGGTTATTTGGACAACCCCGAACCGGATCCACCCCTCCAGTTGACGAGCGGTCAATTTCGCCCGCCAACAAAGTCTAAGACTCAGGAGAGATAGTGCAAGTGTGCATAGAGCCCATGCAAGGTGTGCAGAGGCCCATAACATTATAAGTTCTAAAGTGTAGGAGAAGTGCAAGGAGTGCACATGAGAACTTATTTTAAGTTCCAAGCTCAGAAGGAGTAGTGTTTCGAAGAACACAAGCAGAGGTCAAGGAGTCGACCCTTTAAGAGAAGATAAAGGCCACAACCTTTAAATATTAAGAGGAAATAACTTGTTGGAGGGATCAGAGCCATTGAGAGGAGGAGCACCACAAAGTGAACATAGGTGATTCTTTTGAGAGGGACAAAGTTCATAGGAGAAAGCGTCGTAGGAGTTCCAGGTGTGAGCTCAAGGATCGAGATAAATCCTTGTTAGATCAGGATAGTTCATTCATGATGTTGAGGGTGTTGGAGGTTTAAGGCTCTAAATCCCCGAGAGCTATTAGATTGTGATATTTCATCCTATCCTTTCATCGTCATGAGTATTTCATGGTTTTTTCATGTCATTGGAGTATTTCGACCTAGGACGTTGAGAACCGTCAATCCGGGGAGATCTAAGTCTCATCATAGTTGTCAATCAGGAATTGTGTGGTGGCCGAGAGATTTAATCCTGACCATTGGTTAGGGATTAGTGGATCATTGTTGGAGATCAGGTTATGAGTCAACAAGGAACATATATCGTGCAATATCTAACCTAGACCGTTGGTCAGAGTCGGTCATTCAGAGTAATAAATTGTGTTTGAGTTTTAGCGTCCTAAATTTCGAGAGTCATCTATCTGGGGAAGTCCAGATCTAACGAGGACCATTGATATTTAAAGCCAAGGGAAGTGTCGGAAATTGTCTGATTGCAGACAAAGAAAATATGATCGTTAAAAGGTCAAAGCAAGTGGAAGGATGAGATAAGACCCGTAGGTGTTGGTTTGATTTCGAGAGGAATTGGAGCATGGAGGTTTATTGACTCCAATAGCCCGACGTCAATAACACCTTTTTGATTAAGCGTCAGGTTCCATCCCACGATCATGTGTACATTCTATTGGGAAAAGGACCTTCACGGATTTGAAGTTTCATGCCTTTGTGTTGAAGGAGAAGCTGTGGTCACAACCATTGGTCGCGGATGCTGGAAGGTTAAGCGCTTAAGAGAAAGAAAAGGAAGAATAAGCCTGTGTTTCGGGGGTTTCTAACCCAATTATGAAGAATCAATTAAAGGTCATGTGTGAGAAGAGAAGGATCCAACAGGGATCTGAGATTCAATTCAAATCTCAATAGGGAAAAGGATCTAGGTCAGGAGGCCATTTACTTTCGTTGGTATCCGAGCATGATTTTGTTTGCAGACCGTAGGTAAAGGAAGGAGAAGACAGAGCATGATATCTCTGTTTGAAGATTGTATGCAAGTGTGCAAAAAACAATATACAACCATGAGGGCTGCAAGAGGAAGTCAGTGGTTCTCTAAGTTGTAGAGGAGGAAAGTAAACAACCAGGTGGGATGAAGAAAAGAACCAGTTTTATTCTTGGAGAAGAGAAGAGCCTGTGGAGATCTTAAAGTGAGCAGTTGGAATACAACAACGAAATAAAAAGGAGTGCTCAAGAGAAGGAGCGAGCGCAATATGTTCACCTACACTCAATAGGAGTGTAAAATCTTAGAGGATGTTCCAACAGGTGAATCCAAAGGCTAAGCAAGGAGAGGCTTAGTAGAGGCTAGTTGTATATCACATAGAAGGAAAGAAGAAAATGGCCATTGAAGGTCATTGTCAAGGCTCAAGAGGAGACCACAATAAGACAAGTAGAGAGGATATGGATAAAGAGCTCAAGGAGACTAGAGAGGAGCTCAACATATTGATGCTGTAATGGTAGAAAATGTAGCAAGGAGAGAAAGAGAACTGGACATATGAATGGCCCATGAAGAAGAAGGTAAAGTGGCCTATCCAACAATTGATAGTCAAGAGGCAAAGGAAAATGTTGATAATATGGTTGAGACAAATAGAAAGTCTCAAGAAATCAAAGGAGGAGTGGCCCTCAATATATGAGGGACTTGGTTACATTTGTCTTCATGAACAAGGAGAAATCCTTGATGGAAATGAGGAGGAAGAGAGATAAGCTGAATATCTCTTAAACTTCCAGAAGCACAAATAATAAAGGTAAATTTCCAATAGGGCAATGAGAAGAGATCAGTCAAAGATCTCAAGGGATGACAGGTGGGAAGAAGAGGAAAATCAGATAGCCAGGAGGGAAAGGAGGAGATGAGACTGTATGAGAGTCTCAGGAACTCAAAGAAGATTTCATATCAATAAGGAGTGATGAAAGAAGAGAAGGAGGAAGAGGCAACATAGAAGCCTCATAAGCATGCAGATTCATGTAGGGTTGCAAGTTGCATGAATGAAGATGATGAGAAGTTGAATACTTCAATTCTAAAAGAGAAGAAGGAAGAAGAAGATCATCAACATTGTTGTCTGATGATAGGAGGTATCAACATATTCCTTCCAAGGATCCCAAAGATCCCAACAGAGGTCGATGCATGTGTTTCATATGAGGAGGTGATGCAAGAGGCATCCTGGGGAGAGGCCATAGGGACAAATGTTTTAAAAACTGACAATTTGTGTGTAATTGCAGGTGCAGAAGAAGGAGTAGAAACTGAAACCTGCTCAAGATATGAAAGAGGAGGAGGCCCACATAGTTGTGAGCCAAGAGAATGTTCAAGGAGAGCTGCAGAAACAAATTTTTGTAGATAGAGAAGACAATGGATAATAATTCCAGCATGACGAGCAGCTGGAGGAATGATCCAGATTATTTTGAGAACGAAATGAAAGCATATATACTACAATGAACTACACATAAATATTGCTAGAAACGGAGAAATACAATAATGCGCGATTTCTATTAATGAAATAAATCTATAGAGACTGTAAAAATACAGAGTGAAAGACTTGCTAGAATGGTGGCATCTTATCTCTGAGAAGAGATGTGATGGATACTCTCATTCAAAAGAAGATGATTGTTACAATGAGGCTCGAAATGCCTTTTTAACATAAGTAAAATCCAAAAACCTAACCTGGAAGATGAAAAGCCAAAAGGTTTGCGGGCCCCGATGGGGGTAGTTGATACATCAACTTCCTGGGGGTGTAACGTTTGCATACAATCTCTGTTTGGGGTGCTCGATACACCATTAGAAAGGTCTAGCCGAGAAGAACGATTTTGACTAGCCCAAGTTAGTGCCTTTGGCAATCACCTGGCCCCAAAATCCCCCAAAAACGTTGTTTAGGGCCCCAAAACAGCCCCAGAAGTTTGGAACCCAAAAAACTATCAAAACACTGCCAAGATGGAAAAAAAATTTGAGCCTATGGAATAGGTGGGTGGCCATAGATATCCACTTGGATATCCAAAGGAGATGATAGAGGAATAGAGGAACTTGCAGAAGTAAAACTGTTATAGGAGATGGCTAAGCATCAACTCATAGGAATTGAAGATGAATAACCCAAGAGAGTTGTCTTCCATGGAGAAGGTGTAGAGAAGATTGTTGTGGAATTGGAGTTCGTAGTGGAATGGAAATACAATTACATAAGTGATGAAGTCAGCATGGGATATCATAATGATATACCGTTCGATCTGTATGAAGAATTGGAAGCTCTGGGAGAAAGAGTAATGAACCAGAGGAGGCTCATCCAACAAGTCAAGTTGGAGATTGATAAAGAAGAGGAGATGCAACAATAGTAGAGAATACTAGAGGAGAGGAACTAGCCCATGGAAAATATGGACATGGAGATTGAAGAGATAAGGAGGTTGATGATGAGATCAACAAAGGAGACAGTCAACAACAAGTTGAGGCTGACAAGAGAAGACTGCAATGGAAAGATAAATGGAGCCCTGCAACATAAGATTTGGAAACTAGGAGGAGAACTTGCAGTAATAGGACAACAAAAACAACAACACAAAGGAAGAGGAGCATATGAGGAGCTCCAAAATGAAGTTTGGGACCCTATAGGATGTCAACAACAACAACAGAGGACTCGTGAGTAGATCCTGATTTTTCAGCAGAGGAGTATGATGCAGGAGCATCACTCTCTCTCAGCATCCACATTAGAAACCATCGCACAAGGATGGACCACATCTCGAGGAGAGAGGTCGCTAGCCTTCTCATTTTGTTGTAAAATATCAAAATAATATAATCAATATTGAAAAGCTCGAGGAAGGAAGAGCCATTGTATTTGTACAAGGCTTCATGTAAATCACCTTAAAGGATGTAGTAGATCGTAGATATTAGTTAGATCCAGTGAGATATGAGTTAATGAAAATTAATTGTAATTTAATGCAATTAGGTGGAGGAAGGCTCGAGAAGCCCCTCTTTTGTATGATGATCAATGTATTGAGATAATGAGGATTATTCTCTCTAGATATATTAGGAGAGTTCAGTAGAGGAGGAGAAGAACTGAGACTCCATTGCAGTCTAGTCTTGTAAACACTGTAAACATTGTAAAAGCATTCAGATTTAATAGAAAAACATATTTCCCTGCATATGAATCTCTATTTGTTTTATTTATGTGAATGAGTGTTTGTTTTCTGAATGTTTGTGTATATTTTTGAATGCTATGAGTGCCTAAAGATTCCTCTTTGCATGAATATATAAAATTCCTTATTTGTGTGGATTTATGAGTGTTTTGGGCTCTCAAGGCTATGCAATGAGTGCTAATCAAAATTATTGGAGAACTCTATAAATCCAATGCAAGGAGTGTGCAAGAACTCAACTTTGAGTCCATGAGGAGTGTGCCAGGTGGGCACACCATAACCAATTAAGATCAGAAAGGATAGTGCAAGTTTACATAGAGCAAGCACAAGGAGTGTGCCTACACTCATAATAGTCTAAAATCTCAAGGGGAGGTTGTGCAAGGAGTGCACACCAGATTTATTCAAGAACTCTGAGAATCCAACGCAAGGAGTCCGTAAGAATTTGGTTTCAAGTTAATCAGGAGCGTGCCAAGTGGGAACACCAAAACCATTCATAAGATCAGAAGGGATAGGAAGTCGACATAAGGAGTGCGCTAAGGATCAAGTCTAAGGGTTTTCAAAACTCAGGAGAAATAGTGAAAGTACGCACAGAGTGAGCACAAGGATTGCACAGACAACTCCTTGAAGTGAAAAACTGAGGAGAGATAGTGCATGTGTGCATAGATCCCATGCAAGGCATACATAGGCCCATAAAATTCTAAGTTATGAAGTGCATGAGAAGCACAAGGAGTGTGTAGGAGAACTTATTTTAATTTCCAAGATCAAAAGGGATAATGTTTCGAAGAAAGAAAACAGAAGTCAAGGAGTCAACCCTTCAAGAGAAGACACGGGCCGCAACCTTTAAATATTAAAAGGAAATCCTTTGTTGGAGGGAGTAGAGCCGCTAAGAGGAGGAGCATCACAAAGTGTGTGTAGGATAGTCTTTTAAGACGGCCAAATCTTAGGAGAGAAAGTGTCGCAGGAGTTCCAGGTGGGAGATCAATGATCAAGATAAATCCTTGTTAGAAGGAATGAACGATCAAGATCCGTTTGCATTAGTCCAAATTAATCTTGGCCATAGATCATGATAGTTCATTTGTGATGTTGAGGGTGTCAGGAGGTTTAAGGCTCCGAATCCCTGAGAGTTTTTAGATTAGGAGATTTCATCCTAGTCATTCATTGACATGAGTATTTTGTGGTCTTTTCATGTCGTTGGAGAATTTCGACCCCGAATGTCGAGAACCGTCGATATAGGGAGATCCAAGTCTCATCGGATTCATTATTCGGGCATTGTGTGGTGGCCCAAAGATTTAATCCTGAAAATTGGTCGAGGATTAGTTAATCGTTGTTGGAGATCAGGGTCCAAGTCAGTGAGGACCATAGATCATGCAAGATCTGATCTAGACCATTGGTCGGATTCGATCATCCAGAGGAACAGATTGTGTTGGAGTTTTAGTGTCCCAAACTCCGAGAGTCGTCGATCTAGGGAAGTCCATATCTAACGAGGACCGTTGATCCTCAAATCCAAGGGAAGTGTCGGTAGTCGTCCGATTGCGGAAAAATAAAATATGACTGTTAAAAGGTGAAAGCAAGTTGAAGGACGTGATAAGACCTGCAGGTGCCGATTATATTGCTTCATGACCAAATTTCACCAATTATGATTCAGAGTAATTAGAAGTGCACATTATAGGAAATGACGACGAGAAACTCTGATAACACCTTTTTGACCAATGCCTAGTTCTAGCCCACAGTCACATGCGATTCTGTCGAGATAAAAAAGGGCTAGCACCTGTGGTATAAGTCAAAGGAGAAAGGGGCTTAGTTTAAGCACCCAACGAGATTTTTTGTAGGGCCTACAATTGAAACGAAAGGACCTATGGAAAGAATATGAGGATCCAAGAGCCAATTCAGCTCCTGAGAGTGATCCTAGACCGAGAGGTCGCAGGGTCAGACAGGCGGGCAGTCACGTTTGCATCACAAAATTCCAAGACTTGACAATGAAAGCCTTACGTAAACTAATAAAATAAGGATGCAACCATGCCACTAATAGAAACTAGTTAAACACAAAATCTCCAAAACTTGACCATGGAATATTTGTTATATGAGCAAGTGTTTCCAATGGATCAAAAAACTTCAATAAATGAAATATATCGATCAAACATAGCTACATTGTTTTCAGAAATTCAATCCATCAAAGGATTCTATACATGCATGTTCAAATGAAACCATTTCCTTAGATCACTAAAAACAAATCAAGCTATCAACTAATTAAAATAACATTTGGTCATTTTTTGGGGGTTTTAGATATTGTATCTAAGAAAAATTTGCTAGTAGGTATAAAAATCCAATTTGGGTTGCAAATCTTTGTATGCGATGATGCATAAATTGAATTATTGTTTATGCACCTTTTCTTAATGATAATGGTTCTTATTACAATAGATACTAAATATATTTCCTACAGTGTTTGATCGATATCTATTCCATCTTTCCTTTTCTAGGTTTTATTGCTATGTTGTCTTTTTTGCATTTGTTGATGGGTGTTGTTTCTATCTACTCTTGTGCAATCTATGCATGGTTCATTTTAGTGGGCATCAAAAGCGCCATTTGTATAAGAGAAAAACTCCCATTTTTAGAGATCAAATGTTGTGATGCCACCTCTTCATCATTTTATCTTCTCTACATTAGTTAATGAGTGTTATTGGTATGTGTTCTTGTTAGATATGTAGATGGTGCCTTGTAGTAGAGATGGAAAGTCTTATATGTAAAAGAGAAAATATTGATTTTCTAGTGATAGGTTTAGCATTTGTCTTTTTTTGAAGGTTGCTAGAAAGGAAGTTTCCTCCTGCAAATATATATTTCTTTGTAGAATCTTGAGTGGGAATTGGATTTGATGTTTTGTGAAATTTAGATACAATGTTTAGGTCAATTTTGGTAGTTTCACATTTTTATATATCATTTATCATAGAATACTAAACAACTATACTCTATTGTTTTCTTTGTTATATGAATAGATGTAACTTATGATCCATATAGGTTGTTAGGCATAGTATCAAGTTTTATACAAATAGCTTATGGGATGTTTTTAATAGTGATATTTCCCACATTAATTGATCTTTTGTAATTGTATACGAACATATTTATTTTTTTCATAAGAGGATTGGCATTTGTCTTTGTCTCAATATGCTTATAGAGATAAAACCATCGTTCAAACATTTATTTTTCTTTTCTCGAATCTTGAATGGAAATTGAATTTGAAATTTTATGAACTTTAGATATTATTTGCAAGTCCATTTGGATACCTTGTACGAAATTACAAGTTCAACTTGCAAACTTTCATAAAGATATCCACGGGAAATTGGATTCTTGTTTCTACAAGTATTTCTTATTGATAATAGTGCTCATTATGATATATAATAGATATATTGTTCATAATGTTTGATAAATATTATTGTTGTTTGTTGTTATCCATTGCATGTGTTGTTCCTTGTGGTAGATAACAAAGGTCCTAGTAATACAAGGAAATAATTTCCTTTGTTTTCTAGAATGGATCAATATATAAATTTTCATCTATATTGGTACTTTCTGGGTGGAAAAATTGGAGGAATTGTCTTGTAGGACCCATTTTAGTGGTAGGTCTCAATTTGGAAAGTTGGGGTTCAAAACCTTCCAGAGCCATTTTGAGGCATCAAATGATACTTTTTAGGGTCAAAACGTTGTGAGCATAGCTCCTAGCCCCTTGATATTATTCTACACACTAATACCTTTCCATTGTTGTGAAAATTACCTCAATTAGAGCTCGTATGTAGAATTTATGCCTCCCGCAAGTTAACTTACCTTGTTGACCACCATGGTACCAATTTGATGCCACATTAGCCCCCATTACTCACACATGTGTGGTTAGACACGTGTGTAATTTAAAGAAGATTCTATAAGGTCCAAAACATAACACTAATTGAGGGTTGAGACATGAAAAAACCCTAACCCTAGACGACTATTGGTCTATGTTAAATATTGGGTGCTAGGAGGGTAACATGTTCCATTCTTTAGTATTGTACTTGTTCCATAGTTGAACAAATCATCTAAGGGTGGTATTTGAGAGAAAAAAAAAGGATGAAGAATATTATGTAGTGCCATTCTTTCCACAATGTCAAATGAAACTCCATAGTGAGTGCCCCTTTCTTTGTATTTGCATTTTCATAACTGAAGAAAAGAGATCAAAGAGTAGGCATCACCTTCTAGATAGGTTTTCTCCCATTTTGGGTTTCCTAGGTTACATCTTGTGTTTATTTGTGTGGACGGTGTGTTCATTTGATTTCTCTTTCACTTTCATATTTCACTTATTTTCATAAAATTAAGAAATAAGCTAGTGCTAACAAATTTGAGATCTATGGAAATAAACCTGCATAATAAAATATTTTAGTATAATACAAGATCTGATATGATGAACTATTACAGTGGAATATTTTACAAATCATATTGGTATTAGAGAAATTTTCTTTGGGGTATTTGAGGGAAGTTCTAGGATCCAATAATTGTCTTAAGAAGGAAGTCGCAGAACCCTAGCCACGACAAATGAGTACAGTCATAACAACCCTCAATATGCATAAGAAGAGATATTTTTGTGGATGGAAGAGAATATCACTGATATCTATTGCAACATGGAACTACTCATGGATAATATAGAAACCAAGTTGATACCTTTCAGGAAGGTTGGTGGTTCTAACTTAGAAGTTGAATCAGGTGAGAAACCAAGAGATAGTGAAGACCCATAAAAGGAGTCGAAAAAATATTTTTATAAAGAGAAACCAAGTTCTAGTTCTATCACTCCCTTGCAACCTCTATTTAAAATGGAAATAAAAGTGGACATCAAACCCTATAAAGGTGATATCTATGTCCTCAAGTTGAATCATAAGTTGCAATAGTTAGAAGTGTATTTTAGTGTCCATAATATAGATGAAGAGAAGAATATTTCATTTTCCTAAATGAAACTAGAGGTACATGCAATAACCTAGTGGGAAATCCACACATATGCACTTAGGTTAGAGGGTGGTCCACTAGTAACTAAGTGGGAGAAATTTAAAACCTTCATCAAGTACCAATTTTACCCTATTGTGTTTATAGAGACTAGTGGATTGATTGGCATCACTTCAGGTAGAGGCAAGGGTAGAGTGTGCAAGAGCACACCACTGAATTTAAGAAAATGGTGATCATGTTGGGTATCTCTCCTAAGAACCCAAACATATTCCTCAAGTATCTGAGGGTCTACATATTCATTTACTAAAGAAAGTGTTGATCTTCAAACTAAGGATCATTGATGAGGCATGTGTGCAAGAACAATACCTAGATAACGTAGGCCATAAGAGAGGGAAACCAAGTGGTGAAGTTGCAGAGAAGTATAATACAAGATATGTTGTGACAAACTATTCTATTGGAATAGGCCTCACCTTCCAGTTTTCTCTTGTTTTGGGTTTCCTAGGATACGTCTTGTGTTTATTTTTGTGGATGGTGTATTTATCTACTTGTTCTTTCACTTTCATATTTTAGTTATTTTCATAAACTTGAGCAATAAGCTAG
>ML834096.1:15025-30065 GCA_009831015.1 Picea engelmannii | reverse complement strand
AAGATAATTTGTCTTATTTGGATAATATATTTAAAGAAAACAAGTTGTTTTCAATGGCTTTAAAAAAAAGTGGGGGCATTATTAGTTGGCATATAATGTATGATGGAATTGATTTGAGAAGTTTACCATTGAAAAGATGGTAGAGAGATGTACACTTAGATTATGGGGTTTTGGGTGGGATTAGTATGTAATTTGGAGTTGGATAACTATTTGGCATGGTGATGTATGATGGATTTGATATGAGAGGTTGATCCTTACAGAGAATGGATAACTACTTAGATCTTGGATAGGATTAGTATACATTTTAGATTGGAAGAAAATACAATTTTTTTTATTATTCTACTCTTTATGTTTCCTCACTATAAATTTTGTTCGATTAACCAGAGTTTATGTTTCGAATGATTTAATGATCCTTGACCCTATTTGTTAAATTCAATTTGACGATAAATGTTTAGAGGGGTTAAGAGAAATGTCTCCATGATGGAGGTGAATGGAGTGCTATGTTTCCTCACCCTCCTGCTCTTTTGTTGAAGAATTATGATTATGCCATTGGTTGTTTCGAGGCATGGGCTTAATTGCAGTTTATAGCCCAAATTTTGATGTTCCAATCGACGCTCGGTTTCAATCTTAGTGACCTGTGATGGTAACTTCTGAGAATCCCATTGTTGCAATATATGCACATATTAATGTGCTCCAATATTTGCATTGACTGTACCCAAGCTCATATTGGTATCTCATACTACTGTTATCAATACTTTTATTTCCTTGAAAGTCTTTCTTTCATGTTTTGTATCTTTTAAATCCCTTTTGGTCACCCTTTAGTTGTCAATCTCTAATAGAGTGGGAAATGATGGGGAGAATATGGAGGAGCCGAGGGTTACTGGCAGGAAGCCTATTCAAATTTGTTGCAGAACTTCTCGCTTTCCATGTCCTATGTTGACCTGAAGTTTGGTTCCTGACTATTGTTTCTTCTTCTTTTCTGTTTTGTGTCAGTCTAGTAGATGGGCTAGTATTTCGTTTTTTACTGGCCTGGCATCCTTATGCACTCAACATTCTTCTTCTTTTTTAAATAAAAAAGTGGAACCTGCTATATTAGATAGACAAAACTTTTACAGAGTATACAAAAGAGTAGGTCTGGAGCCACCCAAAATGCTATCGATTATCGGAAACCAGCATGTATAGAGGATGAGTAGCAATAACATGAAAAGCATAATAACAGAGTGGCATATGTCCTGCCCGGAGGAAACCAGGACAGATGTCAAATGGTCTAAATACACATAAAATAGTAATATAATAAAACTAAGAACCAAGAGAGCATATAAAGCTAGGAACCGAAAGAGCATATGAAACCTAGGTGCCTGGTGACCTGTCATCCTCGCTAGTCTGTCGCGTGTTCCCTGCCAGGATGGCGAAAGCTTGCGCGCAGAGGGGGCATTTCCGCTTGGATGGAGCATTGGAAAACGCATCGAAGAGCATGTCCATGCGTTGGCCCATGAGGAGAGCCCGATGTTCCAGATCCGACAAGTGCCCACGAAGGTCAAACATTAGAGCCAGGTGCTCATCCCGGATGAGTGATCCATGCATGCTGCCACCCACGTCCACCGCCACTTCAGAACCCGCTTCGAACACCTTCTGCTCAACATCAGCCTCTGCACCCTTCGAGCCTGCGTCGATCGCCTGTGCGCCATGGCAGTTGCAAGTGTCGTCACCAGGCCAGGGAATTTCCTCCACGATACAGCCGAGTGTATCATCTAACAGGGTCGGAGTGGGTTTGCAGGCTTCCAGATGGGTCGCCACTCGAGTCTTCTCGAAAATAGACAGGTCCTCCATGGACGGGTCTTCCACCACAATGCAGAGGGGAAACTCCTCCTCAGTACCAGCTTTCTGCAGGGCGCCCGACACATTCCCTTTGACGTCTCGACTGCATCCAACGCCAGGCTCAACTATGGTGGCAAGCCGCGCCAGTCTTTCTGCCTTGGCTTTCTTCCTAAGAATGGACGTTGCCAGTGCCAAGGCACGCTCCAACTGTTCCTTGCGACGTCGTTGCGCCTTTTGAGCCTCCCAAGCCGTGCCATGGCGAGGTCTGCCTCGCTTCCGAGCCATGAAGAAGGAGCAGGGAAATTGTAGGTGAAGGCCAATGAACCAGGAGCAGAGAAGATGCAATTGCAAGTTAAGGTGCGAGGCACAGGCAAGCGTGCTTTGTCTCGTGGCGGTCAGAAAGAGATGCAGCGAAAATGCTGGACCGCACCAGAGCAACCGGGCAATATGCAAAGTGCAAAGCTGCACCAGAGCGTCACGATGAATACTAGACACGATGAGAATTGGGCTGCACCAGAGCATCCAGGCAGAGCTCGGAGCCGAGGTGAGTGCAGTCCCGCCCTGTCCGGGCAAATTGAAAACCAAATAATCAAGAACCGAGGTAATCCTCCTACCTTTAACCCTTGCCATCCCGGGAACACTGCAATCGTAAATGCTCACGCGAGGGAAAGGTCCCTCCGTCCTGCCACTGCAACTATGGCCGTCCCCCATGGTTAATACAGGCTTGTGGGTGGCGGCTAACGACATTTATGCCTGGGCCGAGTGCAAGTCCACCTGTAGCCCCTGAGCTACGTGTCACCCCATCTAGGGCTAGGAAATATCTGCAAGCAAGGTCTCTGCAGTGCCTGGAGAGGTCTGTTTCTTCAAAGTCATGGGCCTTCCAGTATATGAGTTCTACGTTGGCATCAATCCCTGCATTTTCCAGGTGATCCGCAATCTTGTTGGCTTCTCGTTTAACATGAGAAGATATTAAGGTGAGATTGGGGTTGATAATACCGCCAAAATCCTCCAAAAGACCGGAAAGTCTCCAGCTGGGTGAGATCTGCCAGGGAGGCTTGCCGTGAAGGATTTTGGAGATGAGCTGGATTATTACTTGGGAGTCTCCTTCAATGATCAACCGATGATACTGATGATGAATAACTGTTTGGAGGCCTCTCACTAGGCTTGTGAGCTCTGCCACGTTGTTTGTATTTTCACCCAGAAAACCAGCGATCATATGAATAATCTTTCCCATGTGGTTCCGAAGGACGGCCCCAAAGCCGGCTGGTCCAGGGTTTCCCCTAGAGGCCCCATCAAAGTTGAGCTTGAAAACATTAGGTGGGGGTGGGTTCCAATGCGTGGGACTATTGTATTTCCCATTTTTGGACCTCCCTTGTGGCTGCATGCGAATTTGCATGTTCCAACCTTCTAGAATGATCTGTTCCTCGGGCTTGCATTGCGTGTCTTCGTGTGACCAGGGCTGGCTATGAATAGTTTCTCGGATGAGCTGCTTGACCCTTTCCCAAGTATTGGTAGGGGGGGACTGTCTAGAGTTGAAAGTTCTATTGTTCCTTTCTTTCCAGATTGACCATAACGTAAAGCCCGGAAGTAATTGTCAGATGCGCTGGAGAATTGGATTGTGAAAGGAGATTGTTTCCCAGTTAACTAAGGTATCCCTTATGCTTCCTCGGTGTCTCTGTGAACGTCGCATGGCTTGGGTGCCCCAGTCCCAAACCTGCTGGCTGTAGTGGCAGGTATTGAGGAGGTGTTCCATGGTTTCCTCGTTTTTCTGACAAAGGGTGCACCTGGAGGGGCCTGTGAAGCCTCTCTTGCATAGGTTGTCCCAAGTGAGGATACGGTTTTGAGCTGTGAGCCATAGAAAAAAGGATACCTTGGGCCATAGAAAGGGTTGCCAGACTCTGTTCCAGATTGTTTCGGGGATCTGGTTTGGGGGATTTCCTTGTAAATGATAAGCTTCTTTGACCGAGAAAATGCCAGATGTGGAGTGGCCCCATCTGAGAACATCCGGTCCTTCTTTACTTGGAATTTTCCGGTATTGCATGCATTCCTGCCATGGTAGAAGGTCGGTCTCCTCCGTAATCTGTAGCTCTGTTCTACTGGTTTTCCATTTTCTCCAGGGTTGTCGATCTTGAGTTGGGATCCAAAAGTCTTTAACCCTCTTGAGTCTGCTTTGTTGTAGCTTGATCTTGATGGTATTAAGGCTTTCCATATCCTCAAGTGGGGGTAGTTGTTGCCATGAGTCCTGCCAGAAGAGTGCACTTTCACCATTTCTTATCTCCCAGAAGGCGTGTTGCTGTATCAGGGGGCGATTTCGCCAGGCTGTGTTCCATATGTTGGAGCCTTGCACCTGTTCATTAAATCTTATTAATTGGTTGGAGTGATCATTCGGGGCATACTTTTGCTTCCACATCTTCGCCCATAGTTCTTGCGGATGTTGCAGCCACCTCCACCACATCTTGGCTCCCATAACTTGGTTCATCTTCCCCAGATCTCGGATTCCCAACCCTCCTTGCTTTTTAGGCTTGCAAAGTTTATCCCATCCAACTAAAGCCCATTTCCTGTTGTTCTGATTTCCCTTCCATAAGAAATTGCATTGAAGGCTTCTGATAGCCTTGATGACCGAGGTGGGTGCGGCCAGTACTGTAAAAAGGTAAGTGGGTAGAGCTTGGAGAACTGACTTATGCAGGACCAGTCGGGTGGAAATATTTAGAGGTCTGAAAGTCCAATTATTCAGCCTATTGGAAATGGATAATAACAAGCTATCCCAAGATATAGATTTTGCAGATTCACCTGTTAAGGGAATGCCTAAATAAGTGGAAGGAAGGGAGCTTCTGGCAATACCAAGCAGACCAGAGAGGTGAGCCTGAACAAAGGCTGGTGTGTTAAAGAAATAGAGTTTGGATTTATCTAGGTTAAGCATCATGCCAGAGGCATCCGACAAATCAGAGAGGATTGAATTGAGCTTAGTGGATTCTCTGTCCGTGGGGGTATTCATGAGGAGTGTATCATCAAAAAATTGGCTATGTGAAGGTGTCGGGTGTAGGTTGTGGAGTGGCAGTCCAGCGAGTGAGCCTTCCAAGACCGTCGCTTTGAGATATCGGCCTAAGCCCTCCGCCATGATGACAAAGAGGAAAGAAGAAAGGGGATCTCCTTGCCCGATTCCCCTAGTGGAGCGAAAAGGTCGGGAGGGAGTACCATTGACCAGGATTGAAAAGAAGGAAGAAGAGGTGAGCTTGAGAATCCAATCGACCCAGTGGTTGGCAAAGCCAAAGGATTCCAGAACCAACCGCATATATTGCCAACTTAATTTGTCAAAATCTTTAGAAAGGTCAAGTTTGATAAGCATACCTGGTATTTTGTTTGTTTTTAGGGAGTGGATGACCTCATTGGCCAGTATGACGTTGTCCATGATTTGTCTGCCCTCCACATAGACAGATTGCTCATTAGAGATGATGGTTGGCAGGATTGGCTTGAGGCAATTGGCAATGACCTTTGTGATTATTTTATAAATGACATTGCAAAGGGAAATTGGTATGAACTGCTTTGGGTTAGTGGCGCGTTCCTCCTTGGGGATGAGAGTGATGAAGGTCGCGTTCAAAGCAGAGAGAACTTGACCGGATGTTCTGGATTCTTCGACTACCCTCCAGACATCCTCCTTGATCATGTCCCAGCAGTAGTGGAAGAAGTCAATTGTGAATCCATCAGGGCCTGGTGCCTTACATGTAAGCATGTCCTTTGCTGCTGAATCCACTTCAGACTGAGTAATAGGCCTCGATAGTGCCGTATTTTGCCTAGAGATGATCAGCTTGGGTATGTTCCGAGTGACTTTTTGGATGGCTTCTTCCCTATTTGTATTGGTCTCTGTGAGGAGATCTTGGTAGAAGGAGGTGAGTGCTTCCGCTATTTGATCATGATCTCTTATTGGGTTTCCCTGCCCATCCTCCAACTGGGTGATGCGATTGATGTATCTGCGATGTGTCATCGCCCTGTGGAAGAATTTTGTATTGCGCTCCCCTTCTTTAAGCCACTGGACTCTAGACTTTTGCCTCCAGAGGATTTCTTCCTGTTCTCTTCATACTTCTAAATCTGTTATGATTCTTTCCTCTTCCTTTGCCAAGTTCTGAGTTCGGCTCCCTGTAATGAGTGTTCGTTGAAGCTCCTCAAGCTAGCTTTCAATTTCCCTCTTCCTGAGAATGATGTTTCCAAAGGTGGACTTGTTCCACTCCTTTAAGAGCAGTTTGAAGTTTTTGAGGCGCTGTTGGAGCTTGTACATATGAGTGCCATGACCAATTTCTGCCTGGGCCCACTAGTTGTGTGCCAGCTGGTTAAAGTCTGGGTGAGTAAGCCAAAAAAATTCAAAACGGAAGGGCTTGGGCCTGGTGGGGAATCCCGGGTCCAGAAAAAAGACTATGGGCCAGTGGTCCGACCCTGATTTAGGTAGGATGTTTGCTTCCATTGCCTGGTCGCTTTCAATGAGTGCTTCTGTCACTAGAAAGCGATCCATCCTACAGGCCACGTGCTGGTGCCCTATTATTCTATTGGACCAGGTAAAAATTCCATTCCGGGTTTCCATGTCGACCAGATTTAATTGCTCTAGAAGGGTTTTGAACTTACCACTGTCCTGTTCCAGCTGTTTGATTCCTCCAGTTTTCTCCTCCAGAGTTAGGATCATGTTGAATTCGCCTCCAATGATCTAGTGCGGCGATTGTATGAGGGTTTGAACATAATGAAGGGTTTGTATAAATCTCTCCTTGTCTTGGAGAGATTGCAGGCCATAAACATTTGTAATGGCCCCTTCCTTGGAAGAGGCTGTAACTCTGAAGTAGGCTGTTAGGGTGTCTTTTGTAGAGAAGGGGTGAGTTAGAGTGACCGTTTGTGGGTTCCAGAGGATAGCCAGTCCTCTAGCCGTGCCTACGGAGTCCTGAAAAAGAAATTCCCCATATCTCCAGCTACTCCTGAAGATACTTTCTGCCTCCCGTCCCGCACACTTGGTTTCCTGCAGTAGTAAGATATCTGGATTCTCTGTCTTAATACATTCTCGGAGGATCCGCTGCTTGGATCTTCCATTCAGACCTCTAATGTTACAATATATAGTCTTCATCATGAGGATGGTGGGGGGGGGTGGAGGTATCCCTCTGAAAGCCTCTGTATCTGGCCCGAGTAGATCATTAAGTGCCCTGCCTCCCGAATGAGTTGTTGGGATGGTTTGCATCCGCGCCTCTTGCTTTCCTTGGTGGATTTCTTGGGCTCAGGGTTGGGATCTGATGAGATGCCCAATCTAGCTGTGGATCCTACCGTGGAGTCGGTGAACACTTTGTGCACTTTCCTGAGTTGTTCTACTAGAATATGTTGCAGATCCCTTTGGTTGAGGGCTTCCTCCAGTTTTTCTAGGTCTATTTCGGCCAGATCCGTTTCATCAATAAGCATAATGGTGTCTTCATCTCTGTCGGATTGTGTTGACTGAGTAGTTGCCTTTGGATGAGTTGTGTGTTGTATTTCAGGGCTTTTACCTTTCGCTTGCATTGATGCTTGAAGGGGGTTCTGTGATTCCACTTCTTTCTGTACCTGATTGAGAGCCTCAAAAGAATTCTTGAAAGGGGCCTTTGGAGCTGAACTCTGGTTCTGTTTTTTTTGCGTGCTCTTACGCCTTCTTGTGATGTTGGTGAAGCCATCCTTCTGCTTGGCTTCAGCTGGTTTAGGGGTTGAGGCGTTCAAGGGGCAATCCCTAAACAAGTGACCGTGCTCGTGGCACTTTCTGCATCTTAAGGGTATGTGTTCATAATCAATTGTCTGGTTCCAGTCCTCATCGTGGTATTCCAGTGTGATGGATCCCGGTAGGGATTTCGAGATATCCATGTAAACGCAAATACGGGCATATGAGGTGTATTTCCTTATCTTCGTGGCTTCTGAGGTTTTGACATATTGTCCCACCGTATTCCCTATACCCATTAATATTTCTTCCAGCCAAAATTCCTGGGGCGGGGAGTACAACCGTATCCAGACCGGGGCTCTTGAGAAGTCCTCTTGCTCTGGGATGAATCTGTCAGTCCAAAACCTTATAAATAGGCCTACTGAATTGTAGAAGTATGGTCCGTTGTCGAATATTCTGTCCTTATCTTCTAGGTTATATAGGATAATTGTGAAAAAGCCCTTAGAGATGAGCTGTACCTCATAATCCCCTTTAGGGTTCCACCAGTCCTTTATCCAGCGAGTGAGGTCTTTCTCGGTGGGCCAAAGTCCCAGGAATTTACCTATTAGTGCGTGGTCCATCATGAACTGGGTGTGTTCCCCCACCCTTGTCGATTTGATATGATGAAGAGGAGGTTTTTCCAATTGTGGAATACACTTACCTGGCAGCCATTTTTTGGTGGGATGAGCTAGGTTCGAGTTCCATTTCTTTGCCAAGACTTTGTTCCTGGGAAAATAATTTCTCTCTCAAATGTACCGGTGGCTCGAAGGCTAGCCTCTTGGAACGGGTGCCAGTTCTATCGCTTGCGGCCATATCGCTGTACGAGGGGGGTTTCCCCCCCTCTCCCGTGCTCATTTTGAATGGTTCAAGAATATCGTGATGCGCAGAACAACAGAGCGACAGGGCGGGTAGCAGTGCTCTGACGTCAGAGCACTCAACATACAGAAACAGGGTCTGGTTCTTCAACGCGGAAGGCACTTCGGCGCGCTAGGGTTTCGGCTTCTTTCAGGGAAGTGAACATCATGCACTGAACATTCTTAATTGTTTTGTTTGTCTCTAATTCCCCTTCCCAAGCTCTTGGTTTCTCTAGTTGAATGGTTTCTTTAGGTCATCCTTTGGTCGATTCCTCCTTTTTCGTCTTCCCTGTTCCCGAGTGGGTGGGGATTTTATTATCTTTTTACTGGTGTTTTGAATAGGAGTGGGACAAACTCCTGGGATCATAGACCTTACAAAATTTGATTCTTGGTTTGCTTGCTTGTCAGCTACAGTGGGACAGTGTTGACCGGCCTTTGTGGACTTTTCTTTTGTTAGAGTCTTCATCATTGTTATGGAGCATAAGTTAAAGACACTTATGAGCCCAGAGGACGAGGAAATTTGGAGGCGTGTGGGGATTTTTGATTCAGTGGATAAGCTGCAGCAGGGGTCTTCGGACTACACACCCTTTTTAAACAAGCCTTCTAACTCGACTAGCTTACCTTGTAATCATTCTCTTCTCACACTTCATCATTCAGCCTCTCTAGACTCTGCCCCTTTCCCTCAGTTGGTTGGAGGTCTAGTACTCAATCGAACTTTGTGCCTCCAGGTTTGTCGAATCCATCTTCGTCTTCCTTGCGAGGACTTAAGGAACTAGTTGCTCAGGTCCAGTCCGCCTCTTTCCACCGTAAGCTATGGAAAGCCAACAATAAGGCCAAGTGCTTGGTATTAGGCAACAACTTGGGTTTAGAAGACACCTACAGAATGGCTCTCTACTCTCTTGTAGGTCGTTTGTCTTGTAAGTCATTGAGCAAAGGCACCCTTGAGGAGTGGATAAAGCACTAGTGGGTTCCTCTCCTTGGTTATTATCCGGAGGTTAACTTTCTCACTAAATGTTGGCTTGGGTTTATATGCAACTCCCCTAAGGACACCACCCTCTTACTGAGTCCGCTTTGGGTCTTTGGGGGTTGTAGACTTATGCTGAAACGGTGGAGGATTGCTTTCAATACTGATACAGAGTTCTTTCAGTTCATACATCTCCAGGTACTCCTTCCCGGTCTCCCATTGCTTTTGTGGAATGAAGGAGCCTTAAGGGATATTGGCGATACTCTAGGGAGATTCATCGCATTGGACTCCAAAGCTCTTAGCTCTTCGATGCAGAAGATGGGTCAAATTCTAGTGGAGTTGGACATCTTCAGTGGTTTGTCAGAAACTATAGAGATAGAATGGAGAGGTCGAAAAATTGCTCAGCCACTGGATTATCTTGGTCTGTCGTTCCGCTGCAACCTTGGTCGTCAAATGGGACACCTTCATCATGATTGTAAGGGGAAGCTCATGGAGAATCTATCTGAAGATTCTGAACTACAGAGGATTCCTCCAACTTATACAAAAGTTGATGCCTCTTTGGATTTCTTGCATGAATCCTTGGGAGTCTCTTCCTCTTCTCAGCTTGAGCCTGACTCTAGCCTTTCTGGTAAGTTACAATCTCTCTTTCCTCTTCTGTTTAAATCCCTGTCCTGTGAGGAGAAGGAGGCCATAAATAACTCTGAACGGTTACTGGCTAATACCCTATCAAAGAAATCCATTCTCGGGTGCTTACACTCATAAACCTTTCATTCCACTCCTCAGTCTTCCTCCTCTCTTACCCATCCGGTAGAATCTCCCTTTCCCAACTTCTCCTCTCCGATTCTTCAGTCTGAAACTTCCTTGCAAACATCTCCTTCTCTTCCCAGGAGTCCCACTGCTCTTATCATTACTGAAGATGCTCCTCTATCCAGTAATTTATCTTCTTTGAACTAGCCTTTAGGCTCCTTGCCGTCTCCCTCGTTGTGGTATAGTCTGGTCCCTTCCCTCGCTACCTTATCCGATATTAATCCTGTGCCTTCTGTTTCCTCTATGGAAGACGTGGTCCAACTCTCTGCAATCCTGTCAGGCTACAGAGAGGTAGAGGAGGAGGACTCAAGCCTCTTTGAAACCCTTGGTTCCTTGTTTCCTAACCTTAATGTGGCCTGTATCCCTTAGCCACTACCTGTATTCCTAGAAAAGAAAGTCGTCGACTCAACTGTGCACATTGGCTTATCTTCCTCTCAGCTCACAGGCAAGGGGGGTAAATATTTTTCCTAATCAAGGGGTTTGGCCTCTGAACTGTCACCAATCAAAACAAGAAGCTCTCGGAAGAAACATGCGAGTTCTAGTCATAAGGCAAACGACAGTGTTCCTACTTCCCCGGATTCAGGGGCCCTTAGAGCAATGAAGACCCTGACAAGGGAGAAGTGATGTTATTTCTCTCCTTGAACATTCGAGGGATTGGAGGCACCCTCAAAGCTGCCTCGGTTCATAGACTGCTGGATCGTTCTAGGCCAAACATTGTGTTTTTACAAGAGACTCTTTCGGATGAACAGAAAGCGAGAGATTTTATGCTCCAACTTCGTCCTTCTTGGGTTGTTGCTACTGTGAACTCTTTAGGAACTTATGGTGGCTTATTGGTTGCTTGGGACCCAAACTCCTTTGATCTGAATCCTCTCCTGACTGTTGGAGGCATTTTAATAAAAGGTAGTTGTGTTCTTTCCAAAAAGGAGGTAGCATTCCTCAATATCTATGGGCCATGTACAGAACGAAAGCTTTTCTGGAGTACAATTGCAAAGAGAGGTATCCTTACTATCCTGAATGTTATCATAGCAGGTGACTTAAATTTCATTTTGTCCTCGAAAGAAAACTGGGGTGGATCCTTTGTTCCAGGTTCTATCGAGTTTTTTATGAGACTTACTCACCTCCTTGAAGTTGGTCGATCTTAAGCCGACAAAGATGGTCCCTACTTGGCGCAACGGGCATGCTAGACAACATGTTATTGCCAGAAGGCTTGACAGATGCTTAGTCTCTGAAAGAACCTTGTCAACTATGGGCCTTTCAAGATCGTGGGTGGAATACCCCTATATCTCAGATCATGCTCCTATTCTTATTCAACTGGAGAATGCTTTGGTGTACAAGGCGTTTCCATTCAAGTTTAATGCTCAATGGTTGCAGGAATCTGAATTAAAAAACCTGGTTTATTCAATTTGGAGGGACCCCCATTTCCTGATGGAGGGTAATAGACAACAACGACTGGTATGGAAGCTTAAATAACTTAAGATTCAAACAAAGATATGGATTAAAGAAGGTTTTCTTCAAAAAAAAAAAATTGGAACACTAGGAAATAAAAATCGAGCGGCTGTTATTTAAATCAGTGGTGGGCTCCTTATCCTTGGAGGACGATGGATATCTCTGTGTGATGGAAACTAATAGAAACAATTTTCTGCGAGGGGAGGAGGAGTCTTGGCGATTACGCAACAGGGTTACTTGGATTCAGAGTGGAGACTCTAATACTAAATTCTTCCACAAGATGGAAAGCTATAATAGAAACCGAAAGCATGTGTGGGAATTAATTTCAGGCACTAGAAACAAAATTATTGGTCAGGAGGCGATTAAAGAGGAAGCAGTTAACCATTTCAAGGATTTCTTTAAAGCAAAAGATAGAACAAATTACTCGGAACTTGTGATATTTTGCAGCCTTTATCCTAGTATGGTTACTGAGGATGAGGCCGATTCGCTCCTTAACTCTGTTACTCTAGAGGAAATCAAATCTGTTCTAGAAAATTTTAAAAAAGATAGAAGCCTGGGTCCTGATGGGTGGACTACTAAGTTTTTCATTTCTTTCTTCGATCTAGTAGGAGAAGATCTGCTCGAGATGGTGGAGGACTCGAGGAGGAATGGAAAACTTTGTGGAGTTCTTAACTCGACTTTCCTGGCCCTTATAACGAAGGAAAGCAAGCCGGTCTCCTTTGATGATTATCATCCTATCACCTTATGTAATCTTATCTACAAGGTGATCTCAAAATCCTTGCAAATCCTATTCCCTCAAAGTGGATTTCTTCATAACAACTTGGATTCTTAAAGGGTAGAAGAATTCGGGACACTATTGGTTCGGCCCATGAGACTCTCCACAACATAAAAAAAAAGAATATTAAATCTCTCGTGTTGAAATTAGACCTTAAAAAAGTCTATGACAACATAGACTGGGAGTACCTAAGAGTGGTATTACTCTTGGTAGGCTTTGGGGTAAAGCTCACGGAATGGATAATGTGTTGCGTTACTAGTGCCAGTTTTGCAGTTTTGATAAATGGTGAGGCGACGGATTAATTCAAGAGTTGGAGGGGGCTTCATCAGGGATGCCCTTTATCTCTGTATTTGTTCATTTTGATAATGGAAGGGATAAGATTGATGTTGTCCAGTGGAAGTGATAATCAGAGTATTTCTGGTAAAAAGGTAATGTAGCATTTAAAAATCACCCATTTAATGTTTGTTGATGATGTCCTTGTAATGTCTAAGGTAGACCTGAAGGAATGGAGATTGATATTAGACATGCTTCAAGCTCATTGTTCAATTTTGGGACTCTACATAAATTCTTCAAAAACTACTGTTCACTATTGGGGGCTTGAGGATCTGGAGCTTGAGATCTTAAAAGCCATATTACCGTTTTCTTTTTCTGATTTAAACTCGGGATTCAAGTACTTAGGCTATCATTTAAAGCCAGGAATGACCAAAGCAGAGGATTGGG
This sequence comes from Picea engelmannii, assembly GCA_009831015.1. Lineage (NCBI taxonomy): Eukaryota > Viridiplantae > Streptophyta > Pinopsida > Pinales > Pinaceae > Picea > Picea engelmannii. The sequence continues at coordinate 16,992 of ML834096.1, read as the reverse complement.
GCTAGTTGGTGGCTAAAATCGAAAAAAACATTGGGCTCTGGTGTAATTAGTGGCTTTCGTTGGGAGGCAGATTAATTTTGGTCAAATCCGTATTGGAGAGTCAATCGGTCTTTTGGATGTCTATGGAGGTGATTCCCAAATCTGTTTTAAACCACATCCGACAGCTTATGTTTTATTTCCTGTGGAATGGTCAGAAGGCAACACATCATTTCCATCTCTGTAGATGGGACCTCCTTGGAAGACCAAAACAATGTGGAGGATGGGGACTCAGAAATTTAGTTACTTTCAATTCAACTTTATTGGAAAACACCCTTTGGAGGGCGTTCACGGTTGAAATCATTTGCAATAGGATTATGTTGGATAAATATATTGGGGCTTCTTCTGTATTCGAATGGCTTCATCAATCAAATCACCAGCAGCAGAAGTCATCCAGCATTTGGAGTGGCATGACCAAGAGCATTCCGGTGTTATTGCATTGGCTTCGGTGGAAGCCTGTTTCTGGAAATTCGATATTGATAGGCGTGGATACAATTGTCAGTCTAGAGGATAGCTCTATCCTCTCAGACTCCCTTCAATCGCAGCTGTCTTTCAATCACATTTTGGTCCTAGCATAGGCAAGAGATACCATGGGTATATCTCCCTTCCCTGATCGGTGGTGCACGAGTGAATCTTTAGGACTTTCCATTCAGAACGCTTCAGAATGAGATAGTTTCATAATTTCTTTGAGGGATGTAGGCCTATCACTTAATTCTGGTGCGGACAACTTGGTGAGGGTTGGGGGGGATGCTTCCGAGGTAATTTCAGTAAAAAATCTCTATCAGGATCTAATAAAACCTCTGGATTTCCACTATGATAAAGCCTAGGTTCTTAAGCTGTGGAAGTGGCCAATATAGCTAAAACTCAAATTGTTTATGTGGCTGGCAACCTTTGAAAAAATTATTACCTGGGATACGCTCCAAAGTAAAGGCTCGGAAGGCCTGGGGGTGTGCAAGCTCTGCAACTGCAACGCTGAAAATGTCAATCATCTTTTAATCCATTGCTCGTTCACAAAGGCAATTTGGCTTTGTCTGTCTAAAATCTACCATTTAAAACTCCAATGGGCTAGAACAATGATCTCAGATTGCTTAAATGTGTGGACTTTTAAAAAATCTGCTCCTGTTAGCCTGGCTTCCATTGCTTGTTGGCATATTTGGATTGAGAGGAATAAGGTTTTATTCTAGGATCACACTCCCTCTTATCTCGTAGTGGTGCATAGGATTGTTGTTACCTTCTCTTGGCAGCCAACTACATTAAATCCTATTCCAAATAGAGTGATTGATATTATTCACATCGAGGGCTTCACTCTGGCTTGCTTCGATGGAGCGGCCCTTTTATCGCAAGGGTGATGTGAAACGGGTGGTTTCTTCAAGACACATGCTTCGAGGGTCACCAAATGGTACATCAATTGCAGAGCGGATACAAACACAAAGGCGGAGCTAATGGGTTTGTGTGCGACCCTCACTTTGACTACGCTTTGGGCAATTGATAAAATACAGATCTTGGGGGATTCGGAAGTCATTATTGATTGGATAAATCAAAAGGGTCAACTTCAAGCGGTGAATTTAGAAGGCTGGAAATTAAAAACAAAGGAACTGGCACATAATTTTAAAGAAATTAGTTTCCAACACATTTACCGAGAGCATAATAAAGAGGTAGACTTATTGTCAAAGCGGGCGCTAAAGGAACCCAAAGGTAGACTGATTGTTTATCATTGGAAAAATGGGGAAAGAATCCCTCCTACCCATCTAAATATATTTGAAGCTTGAGCGTTTTGAGTATCTTGGTGAGAAAGTAGGTAGTTTTGAGGACAACTATATTTTTTTATCTGCTTTTTTCTAGCCTTTATTTAAGTTGGTTTTGGTATGTTGTTGCGTGATCAACTCATTAGTCTCTTTTGTTTTTCAGTTTAGCCAAAGTTTCATTTGGTT
>ML834094.1:30947-47217 GCA_009831015.1 Picea engelmannii | reverse complement strand
TTTGAATGCATAATCTCTAACATGGAAGAGAGGACGATGTCAGAATCCGGTAGTCAATTTGTATATTGCAGAGGGTGTGATGCCAATTGTTTTGCACCTCTGTGTCCAGTTGTCACTAATAAGAGCTAATTTAGTATTGAAAATAATTTTTTAGATACTGTTAGATACTTGATAGGGATTTTCATCCATAAACAATGGCAATCTCCACCCCGCCAGCCTTGGACTCTGTGTGTCAATTTGTATATCGCGGAACTGGGAGCGTTGTTTGGAGGACATGAAACAATAGAAATGCAAGGTTGAGTCAGCCAGTCCGTAGGTCCGCTTGTCAATTTGTATATCATGGAATTTTGGGTGCTATTTGTAGGGAACGGAACAATGGAGGCCCAATTTTGAGCCCGCTCGCCCGAGAACCCGCGATCCAAAATGTGGCTAGGTATGGAATGCGCAATTCGTACATGGTCTATAAAATAGCATGTCCATACTTTATAGTCCCATAATACACGGGAAGAAAAAAAGGGAAAAAGGATGGAGGAGTCCGCAGTGGAATTGTAGATCACACAAATTTTGAGTGGAAGATGTATATCACGAAACAAAAGGCAACAGAGTTCAATTGCGCCAACTCGGCAACCACGGGCATAAAATTCACTAAGTATGAAAAGGAACAACGGGCAGTCCAATTCGCCATGCGAGGATATAGATGGAGATGGAGATATGTCAACACACCAACACTGGAACTGTGATCATAGAAATGTGACTAAGTATAAAACTAGAAAGTGATAATACACAGGAACAAGACAAGGGAAAAAGGACTAAGTATCTCACAGAAGAAAATCTAGTGTTTGATTATTAATGAATTTTTTTTCGAACCTTGCCGAGTTATCACCAGTTAAGGCATAAATTGCAGATCATGGAAGTATCTTTCATACCATTGTGTCTAGTTGTCACCAATAAGAGCATTGTTGATGTATATCAGGAAGGACGCAAAGTTTCTGGGGATAGAAAGTAGCAACAGATACTTTGAACGGAGTTAATGTATACAAGGAACCTGCGGTGGAATTGTAGATCACAGATGTTTTGAGTGCAAGATGTATATAATGAAATGATAAAAAACCGGGTTCGTAAGTGTTGACCCCGCAGTGGTGCCATAAAATTGGCTAAGTATGGAAAGGAACAACGGTCGATCGGATCCAAGAGTTACTTTGAAACATTTGTGAACCATGGTAGACTGAAGCTTGGTGCCAACTTGAAATAGTATCCAAGAGTTGGACATTTCATGAACCCGACAACAGGAGGATCCAAAACAAGCTGACAAGGTCTCTACAAAAGATGCGAGGCCCCGACGTTCAAATTGTATCACTCCGAACATTTGAATGCATAATCTCTAACATGAAAGAGTGGATGATGTCAGAATCTGGTAGTCAATTTGTATATTGCGGAGGGTGTGATGCCAACTGTTTTGTACCTCTGTGTCTAGTTTCCACTACTAAGAGCTAATTTAGTATTGAAAATAATTTTTTAGATACTATTAGATAATTGATAGGGATTGCCATCCGTAAACAATGGCAATCTCCACCCCGCCAACCCTGGACTCTGTGTGTCAATTTGTATATCGCGGAACTGGGAGCGTTGTTTGGAGGACACATAACAATAGAAATAAAATGTTGAGTCATCCAGTGGGAAGGTCCACTTGTCAATTTGTATATCACAAAATTCGGGGTGCTATTTGTAGGGCACAGAACGATGGAGGCCCAATTTTGAGCCCACTCGCCCGAGAACCCGTGATCCAAAATGTGGCTAGGTATGGAATCCACAATCCGTATATGGTCTATAAAATAGCATGTCCATACTTTATAGTCCCATAATACATGGGGAAAAAAAAAGGAAAAAGGATGGAGGAGTCCGTAGTGGAATTGTAGATCACGTAAATTTTGAGTGGAAGATGTATATCACGGAACAAAAAGCAGCATAGTTCAATTATGCCAACTTGGCAACCGCGGGCATAAAATTCACTAAGTATGAAAAGGAACAACGGGCGGTCCAATTCACCATGTGAGGATATAGATGGAGATGAAGATATGTCAACACACCAACGTTGGAACCCGTGATCATAGAAACATGACTAAGTATATAACTAGAAAGCGATAATACATGAGAACAAGACAAAGGAAAAAGGACTAAGTATATCGCAGAAGAAAATCTAGTGTTTGATTATTAATGCAAAAATTTTCGAACCCTTGCTGATTTCTCACCAGTTAAGGCATAAATTGCAGATCACGGAAGTATCTTTCGTACCATTGTGTTCAATTGTCACTAGTAAGAGCATTGTTGATGTATATCAGGAAGGACACGAAGCGGTTGGGGATGGAAAACAACAACAGATACTTTGAATGAAGTTAATGTATATGAGGAACCCACGGTGGAATTGTAGATCATGGATGTTTTAGGTGCAATATGTATATAATAGAACGATAAACAATTGGGTTCGTAAGCGTCGATCCCGCAACGACGGCCATAAAATTGGCTAAGTATGGAAAGGAACAGCGGTCGGTCGGATATGTCGTGTGAGGATATAGATGGAGATGAAGACATGTCAGCCCGCCAACTCTGGAACCAAATACCATAGAAAGATGACTAAGTATATATCCAGAAAGCGATAACGAGCAGGAAGAAGAAAAGGCCAGTTCGTATGCGCCAACCCGACAACCACGACCATAAAATTTCCAGGTATGCAAAGGAACAACGGTCAGTCGGATTCGTCATGTGAAGATACATATGGAAATGAAGATATGCCATCTCACGAAACCGACAACCACCCATCATAGAAAGACGACTAAGGATAAAACCAGAAAGCCATAATGGACGAGAAAATGAAAAGGGGAAAAGGGATAAGTATCTGATAGTTGAAAAAACTTTTTTTTTCCGTTCATTAATGGCAATGTTTTCAAACCCCTATTGGGTTCTCACTAGTAAAAGCATAAATTGCAAATCACTGAATTTCTTTGGCTACAAGATGTATATGACGGAACATGGGACATAGGTGTTGGGTACCACGAACCCGGGGCCAGATAACTGGCCAAGTATTGGTCAAGAGAAAGGTTTGATATCTATTTCAATAGTATTCATACTAATATGTATTAATAGAGAAAGTTTTCATATTTATCTGAATATTATTCATACTAATATATATTAATGTATTGTTTCTATTTCAAATGAAAATGATCTCCCAATTTGCAGGATGCTCTTCAGTTTGCCAATTTCGTTGAAACCATGAAAATTTTGACTGCAAGATGTACATAGCACAACAAGAAACATGAATTTGCATTGTGGTTTCAACGAGACAAAATCCTTATCATCTATTCATCTTGTATTTCTTTCAATGACATGAGCAAACACCGACTCTCCATAAACATCAGTATCTAAATTAAATTAAATGTAATCAAAATTTGGTGTGATTTAAGTAATTAAGTAAGCTTCAGTCGTTCCTTTATGCTTTTTGAATGCCTGGTGAGTTAATAGTAGTTAAAGCATAAATTGCAGAGCACCAAAGCTCTTTGGCTACAAGATGTATATGATGGAATAGGGAACATAGTTGTTTAATACCGCAAACACAAACATAATTGCCTAAGCTTTGTTGAAGAGGAAGTTTCTGTGTTTATTCCAATAGTACTGATATTAGTAAATATGCACGGATATTATCAAATAAAAGAAGCTGCAATATATCCAACATACTGAACAAGAACATTGTGTCATCAATTGAGCTGACTTGTTGTAACTCATTAATTCATTGTATTTACGGGACCCGAAGAATGGAATCAGGACAACTCCAATTTATTTCTTTAAATACAGGGCTGACGCCACATAAGTATGGCTTATGAAAAGTTATTCTTAAATGTAAAATTTAAGCAACGAACAGAGCAGGGTTTATTTAAATTGAAGTAGTGAGCAACAGAAAGAAAATCTTGTTGTCCATGTTTAACGACACAGGGGAAGAAGGTACAAAATAAAATTAAAACAAATACCAGAGATTGGAAAATACTATTAAAAAATAAACCAGGATTATTCTATATTCAAATAAGATGGGTTACAAAATACAGCTGAGGCTATTTTCTACAACGATTGTGATTTGGCCTGCCACCGACCAATAAAAAATATGTACATTGATGAAGCTTCTTGACAGGTTTCTTGACGTTCAAACCCTTTATTCGTAAAGAACGAGTTGAATATCAATTTTGGGTTTTGTACTTAATCGGTGCTTCCAACTACATCTATCCCAGTTTTTTGAATAGCTTGTCTCTTCCAGATATGGCATGTTTGCAATCGCTAGTTATTCAACATTACATTCTTTATCAAGTATTAATTTCCCTCTGTCGTTGAAAACTTGGGGTTTAAGGTGCTTTCCTTGCAATGTCCCTGACCCTTGACATCCGAGACAACTTATAAATGCGATTCAGGCCGATTTCAAAGTGGAGGGAGTCGTTTTATGTCACAATAGCTATGGTAGGGGAAACAAATTCAAGTATGTTGTGACTGGTATTCTCCCTGTATTCGATCATCTGTTTGGTTGAAAAGCCTGCCTGAATATTTGTATGTTGAACTTCTTTTCTTTATTACAATAAATTGGAAGAAACATCCAACCCAGCTGAAAAATGAAAATTTGTTGAGGTACATAACTTCTTCGGGCATCACAAGTCTGGCAAGTGCATCAAATGTTGCAGAACACATCAACACAGCTCTGGCAAGTGTATCAAATGTTGTAGATCGCATCAAAATATATCTTTCCTCATAGCGGTGGCAGGTATGGCAGCCCACAAAAAGGTATGGAATGTTCAGAGGTGACGCAAAATATGTGGAGTCTGCAACTACATCCAGAGGAAACCGAACAAACTTTGACAAAGAACATGGCTTTCTGTCAAGTCGGTTACCAGACTCACATGTAGGTCATAAAAATTTGAAATAGAAACTTTTGTAGTGATAATATGTCGTTTTATCCACCCATACAGTTTCTGTTACCCGTTTCTGGTTACATTCGCAAATGGAGTAATATTTCACGTCATTTACGAACATGACAAGCCATTTTGCAAGCCACTGTAAATGTGCCACCCCCGAGGAACACAAATTCTTGTGGGATCTGCAGAATTCGATACACTTGCGAAATCTGTGTTGTTGGAAGAAGTTATATACTTCAATGAAGAACTATTTTTCACGTGACCTGGAAATCCATTACAACTCCCAGCAAGAAAACAAAGAAGTTCAATAAACAAATCTCCAGGCAACCTTTTCAACCAACCAAAGCATCGAACACATGGAGAACACCAACCAAAACATACTTGATCTTTTTTTTCCTCCTCTCTGAGTTTCTCTTCTATAACATAGTTTCTTTTTTACTCAGAGCTCACGTCACATAAAACCAGTCTCTCTTCTTTCATCTGGGCCTCAATCACATCTCAAAGTTGTCTTACATGTCCATGACCAGGAACATTAGAATGAAGGCACCCTAAAGCGTAACTCTTTGATGATAGAGAGAAATGGCAATAAGTATTTAAAAGCAACGCTGGATGATCTTCCGTAGATTTTTTGTTAATTCGTTTTAATGACAAATGTTCTTGATATTTTTGCTTATTAATGCCAATCTTTTCGAATATGTACGCTGAATAGTGACTAATAACACGTATTGAAATTCCCATATCTGAGCAGATTCTCAAATCTGACATCTAAGATATCCATAATATTAAAGAGGGACATGACGTCAAGGCCTCTGTGGGTGACACATTCATGGACTATGCTGAATCTTTTAAGAAAACTAAAAGAGCGCGGAAAAAAAAAAATTGCAAATTCAAAAATGTAGGCAAAAGAAATTACCAGATCCCATAATATTTGTCTGTCTATTCATTTTAATGGGAGATGTCCTCCAGCTTTCCAGTTATTAAAGCCCATCTTTTCGAACCTGTCTGGTCAGTTCTGACTTTTGAAAGCATAATTAATGTCTATTGGGAAGGGAGGAAGGTAGCAGGGATGGAGGGGAGCGACAAATGGTTTTAAATTTTCTGAACCCGAAAAATCGTTAACCCACTAAACTTTGAAAATTCGACTAAGTATGGAAAGCTAGGTAGAATAGACAAACTCATTGCAGGCAGAGGCACGATTGCAAGTTCGAGGAGTGCCCGGTCGAATTCTAGAGCACGCAAGTTCTGGGTAAAAGATGTATACACCGAACACGACCTGTCATAGTTTGATAGAACCTATTTGCGAAGCCGCATCCATAAAATTGGATAAGTATGCAACCGAACGACGGTTTATCAGAATGACCACACAAAGGCGAGAAACTATAGAGCTAGAAACACAGTTTACAAGAGGAAAATAAAAGGGAGAGAACAACTATATTGCTCACACAACAAAACCTACTCTCATAACTATGAAACCATAGTAACACATAATCCATGGAAAAAGCATCGCCAGCTATGAAATATAGTTTGAGGCCAACAAACTCTAGTTCAATGCGTAAGAGATGCAATTTACATTGACTGCAATTTTTTAGTACGTTATTTTATCCTAATAGTATTCTATGCAGACTCCACTACAAAAAATGTAACAAGAGATCCAAATGCGGATGCAACATCCGGACATTGCAAACCCTAGGCAAACAAGAACAAGCACCAAATAACAACCCAGTTAAGAAGCACCAAAAGGCCCAACTGCAAGTGTAGAACCGAAACCCTGCAAAGTCAAATCAAACGACAACAAACAACATACAACGAAGAAATAAGCAAGCAATAACCACTCCACCATGAATGATGCAGTTCCAATCACGATTGCAGAAACCCAAACATGCAAACTACAACAACACGAACAGGCAAGCAAGAACAACAATAACATGCAAATAATAAATCAGTGGAAATGCAAAAAAGAAGCATGAACCAGTAAACCAACAATGCCGTTGAAGCATATAAATTTAAAAAGCGAAAAAAATGTATTGTAACAAGCCTGTTAAGTAAGCATTCAATGCTATCATGCCTGTTAGGTGAACATTTAAGTCTGTCAGAAATGCTCTGTAAAAATTTAAGAAAAAATGCAATGTGGAAAGTCTCTGACGTATCCCCAAAAAATTATTATATTTTTTGTAACAATAGTTCGAACACCAGAGAATGTATTGGAAGGCCAAACTTTGGATATGCCAGCATATCAAACATTGCCATAAGTTTACCTACCATAAAATTCTAAACCAAACATTCAGATTAATGCTAGCATTAATCCACCTTCGAAAAATGCATAACAAAATATACGATTCAAAAAGACCATATACGATCAAATACTATGGATATGCCAACATATATAACATTGGGAATAGTGAAGCCGACAATAAAACCTCCAAGCCCTTGTCCAATCAGATCATGACAAATATGGTACTTTTTTATATATATAGTTCGAACACCAGAGAATGTATTGGAAGGCCAAACTTTGGATATGCCAACATATCAAACATTGCCATAAATTTACCTAGCATTAAATATTAAACCAAACATTCGGATTAATGCTAGCATTAATCCACCTTCGACGAATGCATAACAAAATATATGATTCAAAAAGACTATATACGATCAAATACTTTGGATATGCCAACATATATAACATTGGGAATAGCAAAGCCGACAATAAGACCTCAAATCCCTTGTCCAATCAGATCATGACAAATATGATACATCTTTTTATATCAAAATCGATGGTTTCAATTCATATGGAAACATTTATGGTCAAAAGACAAACTAATATGAAGTCAACTATTTATCGATAGCTATAGTCCCTCTATGCCTACCACAGAGCCTAATAATAGTTACTAATAATAATAAAAAATAGAAAATTTAAACTTCTACAATAATAAACAATTTTAAACAATAGTTACTAAAAATAAATAAAAAACATAGAAAATTTAAACTTTTACAATAAATAAATACTATGATGTAAACTGTTAAACTTGTCCGATAAATAATATGATTTAAACTCTAACATGGGCAACGAAATTAAAATATGCCACTTGTGAAAGCCTGATCGCTAGAGAGTGATAGCGCCACATGGGTATTCCTTTTATATGTGAGACGATGACAAAATGCTAGGCAGAAAATAAAATATAATGTTAGTCATGTATTATTTTATCCTTTAAATATTATTAAAATCGAAAAGAAAAATTTAAAAAATATTTAATTATATAATTAAAAATCATCATTTATTTAAACATAAAAAAATAAATTTATTTTTATTTTCTAAATATAATGTTTTTTCAAATTCCAAGAGTGAAAAAAGATATGATATCGAGATCGAGAGAATCTATGAAGGTGCATGCATTTTCCAGCGATCTACTGCCTGCCTTCGATTCCGTGTATCCTTCTAATTGCAAGTGGTGGCAGGCTGGTGTTGGTACCTTCAAAGCAACGATTTATTATCATATTATTATAACTTTTCTTTATTAAATTCATAATTTTTATATTAAAATCATAATTAATATACGAGAACTGTTCAATTCCAATAAAAATATGCTAGTTGTCGAGAGCATCCTGCAGGAATCAGTGCCAAACGCGCACGACTAGTGCATTGACTTTTGGTAAGGATTGCATTTCTGGTCACGTAAGAAAATATCATATCGAGATCAAGCGTCCACTTTTTTGCGCTTTGTTGCAATTTGTTTCCTGGTTGCGCATCCGTGTATTATTCCAATTGCAATGGAAGCTCCCGCTTCTGCTTTTTCTTCTGGCTCGACTTGTTATTCCCACTACGATGTGTTTATAAACCATTGTGGCATCGATGTTAAAAACACCTTCGCCAGCCATCTAAACCACCGACTTATCTTATATGGATTGAGAGTCTTTCTCGACACAGAGCAAATGGTGGAGGGACACACCATTACTTCTCAGATAAAAGCCGCCATTCAAGTCACCTACGTCCATATGGCGATTTTCTCTGAGAATTATGCCGAATCCAGGTGGTGCCTGGATGAGCTCGTTCTTATGGTCAAGTCGGAGACAACCATTCTGCCCGTCTTTTTACAACGTAAAGCCTTCTCACCTCCGCCAGACTGGCAAAGATAAAGATGGATTGTACGCTGAAGCCCTGCGCAACCACGAAGAGAGGCAGCAACACGACTCCGAAACTATTCAAAAATGGAGGGATGCTCTTTCTAGTGTTGCAGGGATAAGCAGTTTCGAACTAAAGAAGTACAATGGGTGAGTACCTCCAACTGATCTCCATTTCTGTTTACAGTAGTTTGTAATTTGTTGAATTAATTGGGTGCGCTTTACATAGGCTTTAATTCTTTCAAGTTATTTTACTCTACTATTCAGCGACGAGGGGAAGCTATTGGATGACGTAGTACGACACGTGTTGACAATGCATGGTGTGAAAACCCCATTGATGTATGTGACCGAACATCCAAATGGTTTGAGCGAGAATTTGCAAGGGCTTCAAAGCACAGTGCTATTGCAGCAGCACAACGGGAAGGATAAGGTTGTTGGGGTTGTGGGTCCAGGTGGAATTGGAAATTCAACCCTGGCCAAACAATTCTTTAACACCGATAATACAAATTACAATCGATCATGCTTTCTATTTGACATCAAAGAAAACACAGCTAGGGGCAATCTGATTTCATTGCAGACAAAACTTCTCAAGGACTTGACTCAATTGGATCTGCTAATACACAATATTGATGAAGGTAAAGAGAAGCTTAGAAAGCATCTATTGTTTTCCCACGCTCTTGTAATTCTAGATGATGTAGATCATGCCAGTCAGCTGGATGCATTTTTGCCACTTAAGGATGTTATTGCCTCCAATAGCTTGATTTTAACTACGTCTCGTGACAAGAAAGTCCTCAAAGGAGAAAGAATTTCAAATAAATCAATTTATAAAATAACGGTGCTGAATAGACCACACTCCCTAGAGATTTTTTGCTTGTATGCTTTCTCACAGCCACATCCACCTGAAGGATTTGAAGAGCTTGTAGATGACTTTTTAACAGCCTGCGATGGCCTGCCTCTATCACTGAAAGTGTTTGGGGCACTTCTTTATGAAGAAAATGAAAAATCTTACTGGCAAGAGCAACTGAATTGACTCCACCAAACACTAGCTGAAAACATAGAGAAGAGCCTTAAAATTAGTTATGAGTCGCTGAGTGTAGAGGAACGAGAAATATTCTTAGATATTGCCTGTTTTTTCATAGGAGAAGACAAAGATACATCAATAAGAATATGGGATTCGGTGGGGCTTCGAAATCTACAGAACAAGTGTCTCTTGGAGGTGGATGATGAAAATAAAATAAGAATGCATGCTCATCTAAGAGACTTGGCAAGAAATATTGCGGAGGAAAGATTAATGTCACGACATCTTTGGCATTCTACTACCTTTGACATAAATGTTTTACTGGAGCAATCGTCATCTGTAAGTGTTTCAATCATTCAAACCTTTCCCTTCAGTTCAAATTCTTTAAAGTCTCGATATTGAAAAGATAACTGATAGAGTAGTTTATGCATACTTTTCAAGTAAAACCATTGACTGCTCACTTTACTCAATGGTGATTGTTTCATCCACATGCTTTCCAATAACTATGGGATGTGACTCTCACATTGATCCAGATTTTATGATCAGAATGAAATGACTACAGATTATCTTTTAACACAAAATATCAGAGATATAGTAAAATTGGTTTTCTATTCAATAAGGAAATAAGCTGAAACTATAAATTCCAACGGAAACAAGCTTGCTGGAATGGTGGCGGCTTATCTCTGAGAAGAGATGTGATGACTACGTTCATTTTCCAGAAGATGATTACAATGAGGCTCTGAAGGCCTTTTTACAATAAACAGGAATGTCAAAAACCCTAGACATCCAAAAAAATAACCTTAGGAGATGAAGCACCAAAAGTCATGTGGGCCCTGTCTGGGTAAGTTAGTACATCAACTTCCCTGGGTCATAACTTTTGCATACGATCTCCGTTTTAGGCATATGATAGCCCATTGGAAAGGTATCGTCGATGAGATTCATTTTTGGGGCTCAATTATGCCTTCATATATCATTGAGAATCTCGATCCCGAAAACCCTTAATTTAGGCCTTCAAAATGGCCCCGAAAGTTAAAACTACTAAAAATAGTAAATTGCCAAAATTGCTAGAAAATTGTTTTGAGCTAGTTGGAAAAGGTGGGTGGCCACCAATATGTACCTAGATCAATCCTCCCTCTTTAGGAAAAATGGTCTCCATTGTGTTGATTTCCCCCATCAGATGAGGAAATTTTTGTTGAATTTGGCCCCGGGTGAGCCACTTGCCTTGGTGCAGGAGTTGCCCTGCTTTGATGACTCGATAAATCTAGATCATTTTTTGTAGAGTGCCCTTGATCTGTGTGTCCACAATTTGATCACTGGATGTCTGTTGTATGCAGTCGGGGTTGAGTTCTATTGGTGTCAGTTGTTCTGCTATGTTTGAGGTGTCCAATAATGGTGGGAAATAAGGGCAAAGGAGATCCACATTGAACACTGGGTGCACTGGGTGCAAGCCAAAAAAAGGAAGAATGTTGATCTCAAAATCATTATCCCCCATGGCCTTGGTGATGGTGTATGACCCATAATAGAGTGGGTGAAGCTTCCGATGGGGTCCTATATGGGGTTCTTTCTGCAAGTGCAACCAAACTTTGTCGCCCAACTGAAACTTATGTGGCATCTGATGTTGATCATGGCACTGCTTGTACTTGTCATTAGACTTTTGTACGATATCCTGAACCTGTTGGTAGATGTGCTGGATTCATTTCATGAACCAGGTGGATTTGTCAGCTTTAGTTGGAAAAGGAAATGAGCCGGTCAAGGTGACCGCAAGGGGAAGTGAAACATCTATGGGACCCAATGGTTGGAATCCCAACCCCACTTGAAAGGGGTTGTGGTCGGTTGAGCTATGCAGGGCTTAGTTGTAGCTATGTTGGACATAGGGAAGGCTCTCATCCCATGTGCGAGGGTTCTTTGAATTATACATGCGAAGGATATGCAAAATCATTCAATTTACAACCTCGATTTGGCCATCTGTCTGAGGGTGGAAGGTCATGGATTTGTTGAGCTTGGTGTACAGTAGTGACCAGAGGCTCGGCCAGAATGTGCTGAGAAATCGATTGTCCTGATCTGAGACAATGGTTTGTGGGATTCCAAAATGTACCCAGACTCATTCAAAGAAGAGTTTAGCAGTGGCCTCTGTTGTGATGTTCTTCTTGCAGGCAACCAAAATCGTCATCTTAGAGAAGCGATCAACAACCACAGAAATATAGTCATTTCCCCGCTTGGTGTATGGGAGGCCCAACATGTAGTCCATTGATATGGATTCCCATGGCCTGTTAGGAGTAGGAAGAGGAGTGTACAGGCCCTGTTTCTTACTGGACGGTTTGGCAATAGCATAGGCAGTTCAGGACCTTATATACTTGCTCTGATACCACTGATATGGATTTTATGGGCAGAACAAAATGACTATAGGTTATTAACAGGTTCTTAACAAAAAATAACATAGATACAGTAAAACTAGTTTTCTATTCGATAAGGAAATAAGTTGAAACTGTAAAATGCAGCGAAAACAAGCTTGCTGGAATGGTGGTGGCTTATCTCTGAGAAGAGATGTGACGGTTGTGCTCATTCTCTAGAAGATGATTACAATGAGGCTCTGATGGCCTTTTTACAATAAACAAGAATTCCAAAAACCCTAGACATCCAAAAAACTAACCCTGGGAGATGAAGCACCAAAAGTCATGTGGGCCTCGTCTGGGTAAGTTAGTACATCAACTTCCCGGGGTCGTAACTTTTGCATATGATATTTGTTTTAGGCATACGATAGCATGTTGGAAAGGTATAATCAAGGATATTCATTTTGGAGGATCAATCATGCCTTCAACTATCATTTAGAAGCTCGATCCTAAAAAATCTTCATTTCGGCCCTCAAAATGTCCCCGGAAGTTAAAACTGCTAAAAATAATAAATTGCCAAAATTGCCAGAAAACTATTTTGAGCCAGTTGGAAAAGGTGGGTGGCCACCGATATTCACCTGGATCACACACCCACTCTCTTACATGAGTTTAATGATTGGGCTCTCACACACTCAAACAAAAATAGGAGGTTTCCTCAAATGATAATTTAATTGAGAAATGTGGGGTTTGGATTAGTACCCATAATTGAATTCCCCCTTGGAACCCCTCATAGGCAATCGCTTATATTTTGGAAAACCCAGCCCCCATATCTTTACACATTCCCATCAACTAGTATCATATTATATTTATTAAAATCAGAAAAATACATTTTGCATATCACATTGCTCGACCAAAGCCACATTCATATCTACATTCTGCATTAATTAAAATGGAAATTATAATGGGGATGTTACATTCCCCTCCCCTACAATTTTGCATCGTCCCTGATTCACAACACCATGTTGAAATACATATAAAAATTACATCATGATATTCAAAAAATAAAACTAAAAAAAAATTACAGTTTTTACCCTCCAACAATAGTCCCAACCATAATATCTCATTCTTCTCATCCTACTGACCCAAGGAATGTTCCCCCTTCACTATCATCATTCCATCGAGCTGCACCATTCTTTTATCAGGATTTCAACATAGGTGACCAAGAATTTTGAGATGTGGTTCTCGAAACAAGCTACCCAAAAATGGAGTCTTGCATTTTTAACTTCTATTTTCTTCAAAATTGACAAAAATTTGTGGGTATTTCTCCCACGTAGTTTCTTCATGCTCCCAGGTTGTATCTTAGGGACCGTTGTAGGTCCATTGAACCTTTATCATCCCTATGTATTTTTTCTTGATCATTTTGAATTTCCAGTCCAAGATGCGTGTTGGTTCAACCCATAAATCCCCTTCGTTTCCCCCCTGGATCACAATCCAATCAATTATGTGGTTAGGGTCAGGAACATATTTCTTTAACAATGATACATGAAATACATTATGCACTCACATGGATGCAGGAAATGCTAACATGTATGCAATTGGACCTATCTTTTCTAATATTTGAAAAGGCCCATAATATCTTGCTACCAACTTTGGGCACCAACCCAATATTATCAAACTTCTTTTCACTTTCACTTTAAGAAATACATGTTCACCCACTTTAAAATATCTAAAAATTTTGTTCTTGTATGCATATATTTTCTGTCTGTCATGGGAAACCTTTAAATTATCTTTGATCTTTTTCATTTGTTCTTTCATTTCCTTTAACAAATATGGCCAAATGATAGCTCTGTCTGTTGGGTTATCCTAGCTCGCTGGTGTGTTACATTTCCTACCATACAACGCTTCAAATGGGCTCATCTTTAATGAGGTTTGATACACATTTTTATAAGAAAAACCCACTAAGTGGATGTGGTCTTCCCATTTTGATGGTTAATCCATCACATGCATCTTGAGCTTGTCTTGAATTATCCTATTGGTCCTTTATATGTTCCCATCTAACTTTGGGTGATATGTTGTACTAAGATTCATATTTGTTCCAAAGCCTTTGAACAAACCTTGCCAAAATTTGGATGTAAACTTGGAATATCTGTCTGAAACTATTTTCTTAGGCACTCCATGTAGCCTGACAACTTCCTTCATGTAAATCTCTACAATGCGTGCTTCCTTTATAGGAATAAATTGTGTCGCCTTTGTCAATTTGTCCACCACCAGCATGATGGAATCATGTTGCTTCACTATTCTGGGAATATTTGTAATAAAATATACCGTGACCACTTCCCGCTTCCATTCTGGGATGGGAAATGGTTGTAGAAGCCCTGTTGGATGTTTGTGCTTTGTCTTTACTCTTTGAAATTCTAGACACCGGACTATGTAGTTAGCCACTTCTTTCTTCATTCCCGACCAAAATTATTGGCTCCTTATAGCTATAATGGATTTCTGATATCCTCAGTTCCCAACATATAGCACATTGTGCATTTCTCTCAGCACTACATTTTTTAGCTCCATGGAATTTGGCACATACACCTTTCCTTTGTACAAGAGGAATCCATCCTCCTTTAATTTATAATTTTTAAATTTCTGTTGTAGATTACCTTGCTATAAGTTTTCCTTTATTTGCAAATGATGTTGATTTGAATTTGTTGCTTCAAGAAGTTATCTTTTAAATTTATCCTATACATGCTAATGGTTGAAATATCCACTTCATGAGCTCTTTTGCTAAGTGCATCAACCACCTAGTTTTTTTTGCCTTTGGTATGTTTAATTTAAAAATCGTACCTAAGAAATTCCATTCATATAGTTTGCATGGAATTTAATGTTGTTTATCCAAATAAATGCTTCAAACCATAGTGGTCTATTATTAACTTAAATCTCTTCCCCATGAGGTAATGTCTCCACATTTTTAATGCATGAACAATGGTTGCTAAATCTAGATCTTGTGTAGCAT
The DNA here is from genome assembly GCA_009831015.1 of Picea engelmannii. Lineage (NCBI taxonomy): Eukaryota > Viridiplantae > Streptophyta > Pinopsida > Pinales > Pinaceae > Picea > Picea engelmannii. The sequence continues at coordinate 31,803 of ML834094.1, read as the reverse complement.
AATTTATCTCATATTATTTTAATTTCCAAGACTCACAACACACCACATGATATTTTTTACTAAGGAATCCATCAAACCCTTCCTTGAATACATATGTGCACATCACAAAATCTTCATTCAAATCTACAATATTTATTATGGGCGCACTTGTCAAAATGTTCTTCAACTGCTGAAAAATTTCTTCACACTTAGAATTCCATTCGAATTTCACTCCCTTCTTTTGTAAAGAAGTGATTGGGATTGAAATCTTTGAAAACCTGTTTATGAATATTCAATAATAACCCACAAGACCCATAAATGATATAACCTCTATCACATTTCTTGGCGATGACCATATTGTAATGGCCTCTATATTCTTGGGATCAACTGTTATCCCATATGCTGAAATAATATGCCCCAAGTAGTGAATCTTTTTTTGATAAAAGATGCACTTAACTTGGCATACAATTTATGCTCCCTTAAAACCTTTAGAACAATTCTTAAATGATTCTCATGATCCTCCTCAAACTTAGAGTAGATGAGAATATCATCTAAGAAAACAATCACAGCTTTTCCAGGTACTCCCTAAACACTCCATTCATTAGAAACATAAAAAAAATGTGGCATTTGATATCCCAAATGACACTATTGTGAATTTATAATGACCATACCTTGTTCTAAACATTTTCTTTCTTATATCTTCTTATTTTATCCTCACTTGATGATAACCTAATCTCAAGTCAATTTTGGAAAATATCCTTGCACCTTTCAGTTGATTAAATAAATTATCAATCCTTGCAAAAGGATATTTGTTCTTTATTCTGACCTTATTCAATTGTTTGAAATCAATACACGTCCTTAAGGTTCCATATTTCTT
>ML834094.1:7755-21416 GCA_009831015.1 Picea engelmannii | reverse complement strand
CCTTCATTCTAATCTGGTGATACCCTGAACGGATATCCAACTTTGTGAAATAGATTGCTCCATGTAGTTCATCTAATAATTCATCGATGACTAGAATTGGAAACTTATCTTTAATAGTGATCTTGTTGAGCTCTCTATAATCTGGACACATACACCATGAGCCATCTTTCTTGAATACCATTACCACTAGTGCAGAGTAAGAATTTTGGCTAGGTCTAATAATGTCATCCTCTAACATTTCTTCAACCATGCGCTCAATTTCACTCTTCTGGGCATAAGGGTATCTGTATGGCCTTATGTTAGGAGAAACACTCCCAGGAATTAGGTTAATATCATGATCATGATTTCGAGTGGGTGGAAGACCTTTGGGAATATCTTCAAATACTTTGGAATGCTTATCAATGATCCCTTGGAGATCTAGAGGAATAGATGGCTTAGATGTTTGAACATCTAGTGAGAATAGTTATGCAATAACACCTTGATGCCCCTTTTTCAATAATTTTGTCATGCCATTAGAGCTTATCACCTTACCGGGTTTCCCTGTGATACCTCTTAACTCAATTTCTTTTCCTTCCAATAAAAATTTCATGAAACATTCTTGAAAATTAAAATCCATTGTTCCTAATGATTGTAACCATTGGATTCCTAGTACAACATCGACACCGCCCATGGGTATAGAAATCATTGGACTATTCATTACATATTCCCCCATAGTAAGATTGATCTTATTTCATTTTCCTAAGCAATTGATATTTCCTCCATCTGGAATCATTACTTGAAACTCTGGTGCTGGATATACAAAGCAATTGAGAGCTTTGTCTAATTTATAGTGAATGAAATTATGAGTACTGCTAGAATCAATTAGGACTATTACCTTTTTCTTTTTTATATATCCTTCGATCTTGAGGGTTTGAGGAGTGCTAATTCCAGCCAATGCATTACACAATATTGTGGGAGTCAACTCTTCAGACGAAATTGCTTCTACGTTTTCATCTTGAGATGGTTCTTGTTCTTGTTCTTGTTCTTCTTCCTCTTCACAATCTATGTGGAATAATTTATTCTCACCACACTTATGTCCCTTACTGTACTTGTTGTCACAAAAACCTTTTGCTTTTATTTCCTCCAATTGTTGAGGTGTCAACCTTGTAGGTTGAGGTCTTTTAGAAGAAGGAGCATTATTCTCTCTATAGTTGTTAGGATTGGTCCTTCTAGTAGCCATAGCCATATTTTTTCTTTCAACATTTCTTGCCACCCTAAATGTATTCTCCAATGGTTTTGGTTCCCAAAGGCAAACCTCATGTTGAATGTTATCCTTTAAAGTTCCTATGAATACATCAATCAAGTGCTCATCTGGAATATTTGTTACCTTTATATTCAATCTTTGGAAGTTCTCAATGTTCTCTGTAACTGAACCCTTTTGATTGAGATTTATCAATTGGCTAAAGAAGGTATTCCTCCTTGTATCCTCATAGCGTGTTATCATTTCTTCCATGAAAATTGTCCAAGTGAAGAGTGATTTGCGAGAACAAAGACATCGATACCATACAAATTGATTGGGTTCTAAATATAAAGAAGCAATTTGTACCTTTTGTGTATGTGGCACATTATGTAGATCAAAGAATTTCTCCATCTGAAGTATCCATGTGATTGGGTCCTTGCCATCAAACTTCATCATATCGATCTTAGGAATGTGGTTGGTCTTCAACCCAAAGTTGGAGTTTCTCCATTCTTGATTCACCTTCCTTGTGTCCTCATCATGAATTTCATGGGATACATTTTCACTTTCAGGTTTCTTCTCTATTAGGAATTTTTTCAATCCATCCATGATCTCCCCTTTTAAACCCTCCATCATCTCTTGTAGTTCATCTTTTGTTGTTGTATTCTTTTGTAAATCATTTATGTCCCTACGCATTTCTTCACCTTCATCAAGAGTCCATGTAGGATTGTCTAGAGGCTTATTTTGTGTAGAAGTTCCCTTTTTGGGTGGCATGTTGGTCAAGTATCACTTTTGAACCTTGATTTTGAGGTGGTTCTGCTAGACAATATTTCTTCTGTTGTATCTCCAATATTTCGGCCCTTCTGGGTATGAAACTTTATTTTTTGTAGTTCTCTGATATTTCTTCTCTGCAATGCCATAGGTCTAATCAAAATTGGATGTGCCAAGTGGAATTTACGGTAACTTCCCCACAACTTGTTGATTTTCTGCCTTTCCAGGAGATCTCACTTGTATAGCATTCCCCGCACAAAATAATTGATATAAAATTCTGAAACTCGTACCAGAAATACTACAGTCTATCCACTATCCAATGCAACTAGTCTCACTCAATTTGGATACCCTAAGAAGATGTTATGATTTTTTTACCTAGAGCACCTTCTTGAGACTAGTCAATAGGACTAATCAGATACCCTATCTTCCACGGGGTGTATCTACAAATTTAATATGACTCAAAAGCTGAAATTTTTACCAAAGATACCTTATTAATTTATGTGAATATCCTCCATATTTCAGGTTCTTAAACATTACACAAAAATATTTATAGTGAAAATTCCGCAATGACTTAGTTCAGGATGATTCCATAACCCTATCTTGCACATGTTGTATCTCCGAAAGTATAAGACCTCAAGAGCTGAAATTATAACCCAACATACTTTGATCCATCTACTAAATATTCTCCAAGCCATTTCTTCTGAAACGTTGTAGAAAAAGAGTTATAGGGAAAATTACAAGGTGTCTCAGATGTAGCAGCGAAACTCCAAGACCTTGAGCTCTGATACCATATGTTAAGAACCAAATATCAATATAGCATAGAAAAACCTTAGAATAAGTACTCAACGCCTTGAAAAAGAGATAAATTTAGATAATAATCCTCTTCGAGGGGGAAACCTCCTTATTCCCACATAAATGTATAATTACAAGATGATTCCAAATGAAAATGTCTCCTTGGTATATATAGGAGACTAGGAGGTATAATTACAACTAATGGACTAAAGTCGACATAAATAAAATAACATTACTAATGTAATATTCCTCAATTAAGGGGTAATGAGCCATTATTTAGGGCTTAACAATAACCAACTCATTGATCTTTCTCTTAGCCCCCGTGGCTAACTAAACTAACCAAGATTTATTATGCTTGTACGCATTTGTGTAACATCCCCAACCACCCACAGGTCGGGGCATGCTACCTACAAGCCTGCCCTTGGACTTCTTTCTCTTATCGATACCTTTTTAAAATTTAAGAATGTATAAAAGAAAAGACTTTAACGACATGCACAACAGTAGTCAGCAAACATGCATAGTCTAAATATTCAATTAAACGATAATTAAATATACAATGGAAAATAAATTCATATACATGTAAATGATACCATAACAGAGAGCACTTATATTTATGAAAGACGACACCAACTGGATGCATACCAAGGGCGTTCCACCCAACCGTAGACACCACTACTCCAAATCTCAAAAGCAGTGTCACCCCTGAGCCAGGGCTATGAATCCACAAGGATGGTTCTAGAGTGTACTTGAGTTCCCAAACTAGTCAGCTCTCAAACTCTCACAGGTTTCCCAGCACCCACAACAATCCAAGTACCCAACTCTCTTCTACCCAGCCTGTACCGCCCCAAGAGAATGGACCTCCACCCTTCTCTACCACGCAGTCCCTCACACAGTCCTTCTCCTTGTTCCAGGCCCTCTAGCACAGCTGGTCCAGAATCTCAATGCTGGAACTCTCAGGACTCACAGTTGTGAGCAAAACAGGGCACAGGCCAACGCATCTCAGACATGCAGGCCCCAGGTCACGGCTGGATCACACCAACAACCACTACAACCAACTATCCCGTGGCTAATTCTTCAGCAGTTCGGTTCCCTTTCCCAAGCCAAGGCACGCATGAGCATGGATCAGTGAATGGGTAAGTGGGTGCATGGAAGTGCGTGAGGGAGAATGAGTGAACGTACAAGAAATCAGTGAACAAGCCATTAGTCGAACCCCCCCATTAGACCAGAGGCGGGTTTAAGTAACTTCGGGGGGGGAATCAAGAACCTCTTGGAATTCCCTAAGAAGATCATGTAACCCATCCCCTCCCTTAGACAAAAAGGGGTAATTAAAATAGGAATAAACACTTATCCCCTCAAGCCCCCTCTCTTGTGGAATCATATCCCCCTATAACTCTAGTCCTTATCCGTCTAACAACCAACGATGTATTTATTATTAATAATGATAAAAACATTACATGTCTTGGGCACACTGGCCTTTTAATAATTGTTTGGGCACTCTGGCCTCTCATCATTGTAACAATGCATTATTTAAAATGGGGGTTCGAAACCCAGGGCGTTACATCCCCTCCCCCTTATTTTGGTACTATCCTCGGTGCATATACAAAATAGAGATCAAAATCTCAAATTTATTCAAAAATCAGCAGGTACTCTTCTCGTATGGAATCTTCATGCTCCCAGGTAGCATCTTCAGGACCGTAGCAGGTCCATTGAAATTTTACCAGCTCTATAACTCAATTCTGGAGCATTTTTACCTTTCGGTCCAATACCCGTACTGGCTGAACCTGAAATTATCCCTCCGTCTCTACTTGAATCAGATGCCAATCAATAACATGGTTAGGATCATGTACATATTTCTTTAGTAAATGTACATGAAATGCATTATGCACATTCATGGAAGCAAGTAATGCAAGCATGTATGCAACTGGCTCTATTCTACCCATTATTTCAAATGGACCACAGAATCTGGCTGCCATCTTTGTACAACTACCCAATTTCAATGAGCTTTTCTTGGGCTTCACTTTCAAATGTACATGATCCCCTACTTTAAATTATCTAGTTGTCTTGTTCTTGTCTGCATAAACTTTCTATCTATCCAGAGCTGCCTTTAAATTCTTCTTGATCTTAACCACTTGGTCTTCCATGTCCTTGAGTAACTCCGTCCCAAGTACCACTCTATCTATTCGGTTGTCCTATCTTACTGGAGTATTTCATTTCCTACCGTACAAGGCTTCAAATGGGCTCATTCTCAATGAATTTTGATACACATTATTATATGCAAACTCAACTAAGTGTAAGTAATCTTCCCACTTAGATGGCTTATCCATCACATACATTCTCAACATGTCTTCAATTATTCGATCGACTCTCTCTGTTTTCCCATCTCTCTAGGGATGATATGTTGTGATAAAGTTTAGATTTGTGCCAAATCCTTTAAACAATACCCTCCATAAATTGGAGGTAAATTTTGTATCTCTGTCCGAGACAATTGTCCTAGGTATCCCATGCAACCTAGCAATTTCCTTCATGAAAATTTCTGCAATATTAGCCGTTGTATGCATTGTCTTCACAGGCACAAAATGAGTAGCCTTTGTTAATTTTTCAACCACCACCATGATTGAATCATGTTGCTTATTCGTTCTGGGTAATCATGTGATGAAATCCATGGTGATCACTTCCCATTTCTTCTCTGGAATTGGCAATGGTTGTAGTAAACTCGTTGGGTGCCTATGCTCAGCCTTCACCTTCTGACATTCCATACATCGAGCGATGTAATTAGCAACATCCTTCTTCATTCCCGGCCAAAAGAATTGGCTTCTTACTATTGTAATTGTTTTCTAGTAATTGGGGTGTCCAGCATAAGGAACATCATGCATTTCCTTCAGTACCAAATTCCTCAGTTCTCCAGAACTAGGAACATAGATTCTTTTTTTATGCATGAGTAATCTGTCTTCCTTTATCTCATACTCCTTTATTTTCTACTGTACATCTCCTTGTTGTAATTTTTCCTTTACCTGTAGGTAATGTTGATCTGTAACAAGATCGTCTAAAATTATGCTCTTCAAGTCTGATTGATGCATACTGACGGCAGTAGCATGTATGAGATGCACTCTTCTACTAAGTGCATCGACAACTTTATTCTCCTTTCCCTTGATATGCTTGATATCAAAGTCATATTCACTTAGAAATTCCAGCAATATTTTTTTCTTGGCATTCAAGGTCGGTTGTTCAAAAAGATACTTCAGGCCAATGTGCTCTGTCCTTAATTCAAATTTCTTCCCCATGAGATAATGCCTCCACATCCTCAAGGCATGAACAATGGCATCAATTTCCAAGTCATGGGTGGCATAGTTCCTCTCATGTTCCTTAAGATTTCTAGACTCATATCCAATGACATGTCCATTTTGCATGAGGACTCCCCGAATTCCTTTCTTACATGTGTTTGTACATACCACAAAACTTTAATTTAGGTCAGCAATCTTTAACACAGGTGCACTAGTAAGTAATTCCTTCAACAGATTAAAATTATTTTCACACTTGAGTGTCCATTCAAATTCAGTTCCCTTCTTTTGCAAAGAAGTGATGGGATGAGCAATCTTAGAGAACCCTACTATGAACCTTTTGTAGTAGCCATCTAATCCCATAAAATATCTGACGTCTGACACATTTATGTGTGTTGGCTATCCTCTAATGGCTTCGATCTTCTTTGGATCTACTGCTATGCTCTGCTCTGAAATAATGTGTCCCCAAGTAATGGATCTTCTTTTGATATAAATAACACTTACTCAACATGGCATACAACTGATGTTCTCTCGGTACTTGCAATACCAGTCTTAAGTGATGCTCATGCTCCTCTTCAGACTTAGAATAGATAAGTATGTCATCTAGGAATACTATGATAAACTTATCCAAATAATTTCTGAATATGCCATTCATTAAGCACATGAATACAGTTGTTCCATTGGTCAGTCCAAATGGAACCACTACACATTCATAATGCCCATACTTGGTCCTAAAGGTTGTCTTGTGAATGTGTTCTTCCTTGATTCTTACTTGATGGTATCTTTCCCTCAGGTCAATTATTTAAAATATCTTTGCTCCTCTTAGCTGATCAAAGAGGTCATCAATTCGGGGTAGAGGATACTTGTTATTTATAGTGTACTTGTTCAGTTGTCAGAAGTCAATACACAACCTCAAGGTTCCATCCTTCTTTTTGACAAAAAGTACTAGTGCTCCCCAAGGTGAAACACTTGGATGTATGTACCCTTTCTTCAGCAATTCCTCCAACTACATTTGTAATTCTTTTAACTCTGGTGTGCTCATTATATAAGGTGTTTTTGACACCGGGGAAGCTCCTGGCACCAAATCAATTGAGAAATCTATCTCCCTTCTTGGTGTAAATCTGGGTATTTCTTGGAATACATCTTTGAATTACTGTAGTACAGATAAATCTTTGAGGCTTGGCCTCTTTGTATTATCTGGATCTTCCACATGAGCTGCATATAACAGACATCCTTTCCTAAAACATCTTTTTAGTTGTAAGGCTGAAATCTCCCTTATAGAGATGTGTCTTGGAACTCCTTTCACAATGCTCTGTTTTCCATTTCCATCAAGACATGTAAATGTATTTTTATGACAATCTAGAATAGGATGATGCTTGTCCAACCAATCCATTCCAATCAGAATATCATAAGACCCCAATGGTATGATATTTAGATCAATATTAGTATTCATGCCATTAAGACTTATGGAACAACTTTTGACCATATCATGGATTTTTCTTTTGGTTCCAATGGTTAATTGAACCAAACTTGCTTTTCCAAGTTTACTTTTCTCCAAATGTAATCTATCCACTATCTTAGGATCAATGTAGCAATGACTTGCTCCTAAATCAATCAAAATAGAAACAAGTTGATTTATGATCTTACCGTCCACCCCGATCATATTGGACCGGTGCTCTTCTTGTCGATCATTTAAAGTTTCACAAATTCTTCCCATATATTCGACTGTTGTAGCCTCTTGGATGTTGTGCACAGTCTTCACTCTGTCTTTCCAGTGTGGGAAATCCTTGTACAAGTGATCTTCCTTGCATCCCCAACATTGGATTGGTGGTCTTCCCCTTTTTCCCAAGGAATCTTCCTTCTTGGAATCTCCCTTAGCATACTGATCTTGATTATTTCTATTAGGCTCATTCCTATCGAAGGGAGGTTTGAATCCTTTCCTCCTCTTATCGAACTTCGCATTTTTCTTGTCCTTCCAAGATTTTTGTAGTGATTCTCTTCTCTGGCCTTGTTCATACAGGTATTTATCCTTCCTGATGTCTTCAGTCAAGGTCTTGGGTTCATCATACTTGATATTTTCCTTATAAAAGGCTAGCAGTCCACTTAGAAATCTCTTTATTTTCACTTTCTCATCACCAATGAACCTGGCATATTTTAACAATCACAAGAACTTGTTCTTGTATTCGGCCATAGTCATGCTTCCTAATCGGAGTTCAAAGAACTCTTGTATTTTCTTGTCATAGAAATGCTCTGAGAGGTACTCCTTCTGGAAGTACTTCTTGAATTGCTTCCAAGTGATCCTACTTTCATTAACATGTTCCACTTGCTTCAGTTGGTCCCAACACATTGCGTCTTTCCCGTGTAAATGGTAGGTGGAAATCCTGGCTTCCAGGTTTGATGAATAGTTATGAAACTGAAAATATCTCTTGATCCCAAGCAACCATGCTTCGGTATCATCTTCTCTTTCTATTTCACCCTCAAAGGAAGGTGGCTTGATATTCCTCATCTCTCCTTGCAAACTATCTACCTCTTGTTTCCTTCTTTGGTGTCTGACAGGAGATACCTCTGAACTTCTTATGGGATCTTTCGATGCATAAAGCTTTCCTTCTAAGTAAGGAGGTGGGTGGTGTCCATGATCTCTATTGGAACTTCTGGAATAACCATCTCTTCCACTATCATCCCTTCTTTCATGGCACCTGCCTTCTTTCTCTTGTCTTGAGCTTGATCCCTTCTTCTTTTTCCTCTGCAACTGATTTAAGATCAGCAACACTCGACCATTTATCTGAATTTTCTCCCTCATCAGTCTCTCGTTGTCTGCATTGTAGCTCTACACTTCCATCTTCAGGATTCTTACTGTTTCTATTAATGTTTCCTACTCTCCTTTTCCCTTGTGTCCATTGGACTCTGTCTCTGCATTACCAACTCTGGTATTCTGGCCTTTGGCCTCCTTATCATTACTGGAGGCTCCCTCGCCTTCTTCCATTTCCTCAATACCCATCCTGAGTTGATGTGTTTAGACCCCTTAATTCTGCAAAATGTGCAAGCGACCATTTTGTTAGAATTATGCATATGATAAAAAAAATTGTCAAACCATGCTACAGGTCTCTTTATTTTTTTTTTGTTCATGGAGATCATATCCCCATTCTCCGAAAATAAAAGTGTCCTATTATCCTTGGCTGACACAAAATTCCATCCTACGTAGGCGCTTCCTTCAAACCACCTTCCTAGGTGACCACAACTAGAAACCGTGGCTAAATCCTTCCTTAGCACTTTTATGTCTCGAAGACAACCAATTCAACCCTTAGCCCTCCTTCCCTCAGCTCTCAATATGCATATGACCACGGCCATGACCTTATGCTTAACTAGAAAAAAAAGCGCTTGTCCAGAGCTTCGGGACTTCGGAAATTTCAGCCAGGACTGGATCAACTCTCCTCATCCTCTTTCACGATCAACGATCGATATCCACCTTGGTAATCCACGCTTCAGGAGTCTCAACTTTCCTCTCTTGCCTCCTCCTGAAACTCTTTTACCCAGAGTTCATGATTTTTCGACTACATGATCTGTCACCACATGGAGAAATACTGGAAGCGGACACGTGGCCCAATCAGGTGGGTGCCATGTGTCACGTTTTAACTGAATTTTCAATACTCCAAATGATCAAAAATTACTGAAACGTGGCACACATCCCATGTGTCCACATCATCCCAGGTGACGTCTGCAAGCCATGTCACTTCGAGAATTCCAGGATCCACATCAACTCTAGGTGACGTCATCATGCCCCATCACTTCGGCTCTTTGGGCTTCGAGACTTCGGAAGTTTCCTTACTAGCGCACTTCCAATTCTCTTGAACTTCGATTTTCCAAACTGGCCAAACTGACGCCTTTTGTCTCCCTTATCGAAAGATCCATATTAACCCCAGACTTTGGGACTTCGGAAGTTACCACTGCAAGGATCAACAACTGCAATTATTTCGAACCTTCGGACTTCGAAAAACTCAAACTTCAACTTTTTTTTTTGAAATGTTTTTATTCGAAGCTCACGATATACTAATGCATGTCTCCCGCGGATCGACAACTACGATTTCTTCGGGACTCCAGACTCCAAAAATCTCAAACTTCAAAAATTATCTGGCCCCACTGGATTTTATTTGAATCCTTGGATCTGGTGATGCATGGCCCTTGGCAAATCAATGGCTGAGATCCTTTTAGGTCTCCAGGTTTCAAAAATCTCAAATTTCAAACCTCCTCGAAGTACACGGGATTATGCCATGTTCCCTCTTGAATCGAATGGTTGAGGCTTACTTGGGGCCTTCACCTGAAATCCATAGATTTACGCCATGTCTCTTCTGGATCAGATGACCCAGATTCACCTCGGATGATCTGAAGCTTGATATTTTCTCTAGACGATCCGACAACTGAGATCTATTTCGGATGATCAAACGATTGAGAGTTACTTTGGATCTTCGTCTCTCCGGAGTTTGGGAGTTTCAAATCTCAACTGAAAACCTCTGGAACAGATTTATCTGGAGATACTGATCTGCTGACACATACCTCTTAGTGATCGATGGTTAGGATCTACTTCAGCTATACGGAGTTTTGATGTTCGATCCCTAACATGTCACATCACTTACAACCTTTCAATTTGTGGGGGCACGCATCGGTGGTTTGGAGTAACCCGCTTTCCGCCCCGTAATTCTCTTGATGCTGACATGTAACCCCTCGGTGAAACTATGGTTTGTATTACAGGACCACCTTGGGAAATTATCTCTCATGCAACTTGGTTTCCTGCAATGTCGGTTGTTTGTTGATCTCTCTCTTCAAGGGATGTGACAGTTGTGAGCTTAGCCCTTGCTTCCTTTTCATCAGACAACCCCTATTTGCCTATTCTCCGATCCAATGATCCTGGATCCCTCCCAATCCTACAATGGCAATCGCTCTCGCATTCTAAGGGGACAGTCATGATCCTTCGAACCCTTACAATGGATCTTTGACGCTCTATCTCCTGCGTAGATTTTGCAACACCATTCCTCCTGAGGTTTTCAACTTCACTGTCAGAGTTCGATCTAGACCCCGAGACTCTGACCAACAAACCTAGCCCATACAGGCCCAATGTTTCAACCAGAAGCTCTGATACCAAACTGTAACATCCCCAACCACCCACAGGTCGGGGCATGCTACCTACAAGCCCGCCCTTGGAATTATTTCTCTTACTGATACCTTTTTAAAATTTAAGGATGCATAAAAGAAAAGACTTTAACAACATGCACAAAAGTAGTCAGCAAGCATGCATATTCTAAAGATTCAATTAAATGATAATTAAATATACAACGGAAAATACATTCATATACATGTAAATGATACCATAACAGAGAGAAGTTATCTTTATGAAAGACGGCACCAACTGGCTGCATACCGAGGAAGTTCCACCCAACCGTAGACACCACTGCTCCAAATCTCAACAACAGTGTCACCCCCGAACCAGGGATATGAATCCACAAGGACGGTTCTAGAGTGTACTTGGGTTCCCAAATTAGTCATCTCTCAAGCTCTCACAGGTTTCCCAACACCCACAACAATCCAAGTACCCAACCTATACTGCCCCAAGAGAATGGACCTCCACCCTTCTCTTCCACACAGTCCCTCAGGAAATACTTCTCCTTCTTCCAGGGCATCTAGCACAGCTGGTCCAGAATCTCAATGTTGGAACTCTCAGGACTCGCAGTTGTGAGAAAAACAGGGCACAAGCCAACACATCTCAGACATGCAGGCCCCAAGTAATGGTTGGATCACACCAGCGACCACTACAGCCAATTATCCTATGGCTAATTCTTCAGCAGTTCGGTTCCCTTTCCCAAGACAAGGCACGCATGAGGATGGATCAGTGAATGGGTAAGTGGGTGCATGGAAGTGTGTGAGGGAGAATGAGTGAACGTACAGGAAATCAACAAACAAGCCATTAGTCAAACCCCCCCATTAGACTAGAGGCGGGTTTAAGTAACTTCGGGGGGGCGGGGATCAAGAACCTCCTAGCCTTCCCCAACAAGCTCACATAACCGATACCCTCCCTTAGACAAAAAGGGGTAATTAAAATAGGAATAAACACTTAGCCCCTTGAGCCCCCTCTCTTGTGGAATCATAGCCCCCTATAACTCTAGTCCTTGTCAGTCTAGCAGCCAGCGATGTATTTATTATTAATAATGATAAAAACATTACATGTCTTGGGCACACTGGCCTTTTAATAATTGTTTGGGCAATCTAGCATGTAAGCATTGTAACAATACATTATTTAAAATGGGGGTTTGAAACCTAGGGCGTTACACTTTGCAAGTGATATCTTTCAATAATATTAGAGTTTATGTAACTATGGCTAGCTACATAATCAATTAAAATTTCTATGGGCTAATTATTGGTCTTACTTTCCACTTTAATCATAGGGGGCTGATATTATGCTTTTTTGTTATCCATGGATACATAAATCCTTGGCATTATTCCTCCCATGTCTTCCATTGTTTTAGCCTCTTGTATGTTGTGAATTGTCCTCATTCTTTCTCCTTTGTGAGTGTGGTCCCTATACAAGTGATTCTCCTCACATCCCCAACATTGTATAGGATATTGCCTTGGTCTTTTCCCAAAATAATTTGTTGTATTGGGCTCATTTTGGGATGATTTTCCTTGATGATTTGATTAGGAGTTTTTCTTGAAAAAGGGTGGCTTAAATACTTTTTTCCTTTGATCCTTCTTACCCTTCATCTTTCCATTCCAAGTATTTTGGAAAACTAACCTCCCTCTGCTCTTCTCATAGTGATGCTTTGCTCTCCTTATGGTCTCCTCCAAAGTTTTGGGGTTTTTATATTGTATCTTTTGAATTTAGAAGGAGGGTAACCCACTAGGAAACCTTTGGATTTTTATCTTCTCATCCTTTATGAAGTCCATATACTTCAAAAACTCAAAGAACCTCTTCGCATATTCATCCATTGTCATGCTTCCCAGCTTGAGTTCAAAGAAAGCTTTCATCTTTCTTTCATAGTAATGCTCAAAAAAATATTTCTCTTTGAAATATCCTTTGAACTGCCTCCATGAGACCCTCATCTCATCAATATGCTTGGCTTGCTTAAGTTTATCCCACCACATGGTTGCCTTTCCTTGCAAGTGGTAGGTGGAAATTCTTGTTTCTACCCTTTAGGGGTAATCATGTAGCTAGAAATATTTCGTCATTTCCAACAGCTAGGTCTTGGCCTCTTCTCCCTTCCTATGATCACTACTAAAAGTAGGTGGATTGATTTTCCTGAGTTCACCTTGTAAGATGTCTCCCTTGGACCTTCTCCTTTGTCTCTTAACAGGAGACACACTTGGGTTGCTCCCTGGCCATGAATGGGCATGAGCTGTCTCAATGGATTGCTCTTGGGAATGATGGCTCCTTCTCCTACTCCTTCAATTCTTGTCATTCCCATGCCCATCCCTTCTACTATGGGATTTGGATGATGTCACTTTTCTAGCACTAGCTTCTTTCTTTTTTCCATAGTCCTTATTAGCTTCCTTTTGCAACATGTTCAAGCTTTGAAGTATCTCTTCTTGATATTTCATAATATTTTCATTATCAACCA
>ML834093.1:59987-74212 GCA_009831015.1 Picea engelmannii | reverse complement strand
GTTTTTGGTTGATGAGAAGTGTGAAAAGTCTTGATGTCTCGATGATGAGATACAACATGTTGACGTAATGGTGTCGACACATGAGATGACACATGGAAAGAGAATCATGAATGTTGATCATGATAAGATGAACAATGATCCATTATCAAAAGGAATATATCCAACCATCGATAAAAAGAGGAGATCTATGATCCAAATTGAATGTGTATTGGCAAAGTGCTAGGAGTATAAGCACATGGTTCTAGCATGTGGTTTTGGAAAATATAAGCACTTAGTCACAACCATTGGTCATGAGGATTATTAGTACCAAGGATTAAGTGCTTAAGGGAATAAACACCAATTCACCAACATATGGTCATGTTGACAAAATGGATTAGCGCTAGAATAAAGAAAGGAACTTGGTTTTAAATGAAGGGTTATAACAGTTGGTCATGGGGAGAGGATAAGTGCCAAGGTTTGAAGATGTAGATAATCATCAATAAATTCTGGTGAAAGATACATAAAACTCCAGACTCTGTAAACAAAGGATTTTTGGGCCTGTATAAAGAATTAAGAGAAGCTTGAGCTTAAAGTTGTAGCAAAGTTAATTCAAAATCTCTTCACCTACAGGAAATAGACCTGGTGGGTCACTAGAAATTGGTATCAAAGAGGAATTAGACTTCTCATTTAAATTTTATAGGGATTTGGAATTGGTATAGAAACATTGGTGCAAAGGAGAGTGAGATCTGAAACAAGATATTGCAGAAAAAGGGAAAATTCTAGCAGTGAATTTCGACATGATTGCAATGGATCAACATAACTCTAGACAAACGAATAGTGAGGTTTTGCATATTGAATACTAGTCCATCTAAGGAAGCAGAGTTAGAAATAGATTTGAAAGACAAGATCATGGAATGTATCTTGCAGGTAAATAATTTTATGTCTTGAGATAACTCTGGTTATGAAATATTTATGTTTGTAGGTAGCAACAAAATAAAGGAATTTGGTAGAAGCCATTGAAGTTGTAACAGAGGAAGAGGGAACAAGAAAATATCTCAAGTGAATAATTTTGTGGAAGAAAGAAACTTGCAACAAGAGATGTTGTAAACACTTCCAATTTAGGATTGGAAGTGAGGAGAACAATATAAGTTCTCATAGAAAAGTGTGTAGGTGCATAATCTAGAGAAGAGTAGAGGATCCTATAAGGTTCCAGAAGAGAGAACCCGTAATACCAAGAGGTCAAGCATAGGAGTAAGCTTGAGGTGGTATTAGGTAGCAGGTAAGGAGACTTGCTACAGAGGAGAGGCTTGATGCAACTCATAGTGGACAAGATAAGTTCACAAGGAAAGAGATGGAGATGACTACTGATGATCATAAAAAAGGTTCAGAAAGAAGCCACAACAGGAATAAGGAAGAAAATGCTAGAGCAGTTAGTATAAGGAAGATGAGTGATGAATAATTTGACAAGAAAATGGTTGAGTTATGTTATAGCGCAATTTGTAGGTTGGTAAAATCCCAACCCAACCACAATGCAAGTGATACAACTTGGGAATCCTGCACCCAATGTCACATCGATGTAGGTCCCACACTTCAAGGGTGACTAGGTCACTCTAGGGAGGCGATCCCAGTGACCCTGGGGGGACTGATATGGGTGAAAGGGAATGAAGAGGAGTACCCCCCTAAAGGTTAATAAAGGAAAAGGAAAGTGGCTTTTATGACTTGTCTCTGGAAGGGTTTAAAGCTTCCAAGTCTTTGGGTACTTGAAAAAGTGATTGTACCTACCCGAGACACAAGAAAATCCAAGGTTGCATGTAGAATGTTAGGTGGACAAGAAAGTTAAGCTTGTTGTCCCTAATTACATAAATGATCAGAAATGTATATCAGCAATGAATTCAAGTAACTACTTCATATTTAACCACTTAAAGCATCAAATATTAGTTGAGTTATGAGGCATAAAACATGTAGCTAAATTCTCAATACTTTAGTGGTACTTAGATGTGTGTATAGATGATGTTTCAGAGTATGTTTATGACAACCAAGTGGTTGTAGCAGTGTTTTTCTACAGCAGCAACGTTTACCCCAAGAAATCGTCCAAAATCTTGCCCAACAATATCTAACATCAAATAGATTTATAAAATCAACTTTTCAACCAATTCCAACGACAAAAGAGTGAGAAATTGAGCTTGAATAAGAGAATTTTCTGCAGCCCTAATGGTTGTAGCATAAATTTGTAACATAAATAAGAAATACTTAGCTAATTGAGACACTCGAGGGGAAAAATCAATCCTAGAACATCAAAGAACGAAAGTAATTTGAACAAGTTGATTCCTTCGTATTTTCATGTATCCCAATGCAACAATTTTGTTTCTCCAATGCAAATTAAAATATGATTAGTGCCTTACTACTGGGTTTATGGGGTCAATGAAATAGATGGCTTGGATAAACACTTGGGGGTGTACTCCCTTGTAGTTCCCAAATGTAGCTAAGATAATCTAGGAAATGCCAAGAGGGTGTATGCCCTTGTAATTCTCTTGGCACAACCTTGAAAAATATTTGACCTTGAAAAGCAAAAAATGGATTAAAATGTTTGATCCACAAATACCTAGGGGTGTAATCCATTTTACTTCCTAGGGTTTGCAAAACAAACCAAGGTTACCTTGGAGGGTGTACCCTCTTGTATTTCTCCAAGACAACTTGTAAAAAATGACCTTTCTTAAGCAAGAGAACAAACCTTGGGGAGGGTGTATGCCCTTATACTCCTCCAAGGGTTATAACCAATAAAAAATATGGGAAAAAGCAAGACAAAAGACAATACATGCAGATTTTCCCTTACCAATTCCACAAAAAAGCTAGATCAAACCCTAATATTCCAAGTTAAGTCCATCCACATGCATAAGAAAGAGTCTCCAAGCATAGCACATCACTTTTCGCCATAAATATAAAATATAACCATAACAATTGCAAAAGAAGGATGAATTTCTCCAAGAATAGTGAAAATTTAAGCTGAGTATCCTTCTCCACACGGGAGAGATATGTCAAAATGAGATCTTATGATCTCTTATTTATACAAAATTTCACTAAGGTGACTTGTCCATGATTTAAGGGGTAAACCACAAGCCTAGGGGTCAACAACCCTAATATTTCGCCCTTTAACAAAGTATTATTAAACAATTCAATTAAAGTTTCACTTTTGCACAATTAAAATCCTAATTTTACATGGGCGTCTGCCCTTTAGGGGCGTTTTTCCACTTTGAAGAAGTCGTTTGTGTTGAAGAAGAATGTGTAGAACTCCAAAGGCCACATGTAAAGAATTTAAACAAACTCATCATGGTGAAGACCCTCTTTGTCAGTGTTTCATGGAAACCTACATAGGAGACCTAACTAAAGCATACACAAACAAAGATTATCAAGAAAAGGAAGAGAGATACAATATGAAGAATGAGAATCAATGTATATTATGATCTGTTCAATGAGTGAGTGATATTCACTCATATAGGAAATGACATCCTATAATAGGAATGCATTCATAATAATGATGATCTAAAATTAGAAAATCTAAAATAGAACTAGTTAGTTAACTCCCACTGAACTAGTGTGCTGAAAATATAAATTTCTCCAACACCCCCCCTAAACATCACTATGGAGTAAAACATGAGTCCCGGATACTAGGCCATATTAGGTACTCATGTACAATGCAACTAATGAACACTGAGTAAATATGAGGAAAGAGGGAAAACCATGTGGGAACAAACCCCCCCCCTTCCCCCCTCAAAATACAATGCATTAAAAGAAGAAAAGACAGTTGCTAAGAAATTGTTTTCTTCACTGCAAGACGATCCCACAAAGTTTGAAACTTATTCTCATTGAAAGTCTTCATGAAGATGTAGAAATATTTATGGATATGATGAAATCCTTTGGAAACCTGTCTAGCCTTGTACCTCTTGATCCTATGGGCCTATCTGCACCTGCAAATATTTATTTCTGGTGGAACTGGAACCATATGCCAATTATGATTCTTTAGGAGTGATTCATACTCCTTTTGCATGGTTTCTTTAAATAATGGATTTCCCACAGCCTCACTATAGAGTCGTGGATCAAAATATTGAACAATATAGCAATGCATGGGCATCGTAGGTTCTAAATCTAAAAATACATGAGAAGTATCCTCATGCTGAGATCGAGTCCTCATCGAATCTAATGGATTCTCTACAAGGATACCTACTGCCTGAAGTGCGAATTGTGCCTTCTTGGGAATCTGTTGAATCTTCAGTGTTGGATTCTTATTTGGCCATACTGCCTTCTTATTTCCATGTACATAATCTGAGTGTATGTAATCATCTCTGATGTTTGAAACTGATGGAAGAAAAAGAGTATGTCCATGTTGCACTAGAGGTGCATGCAAAGTACTCTCCTTATGTGTAAGTAGAAAAGATGATTCATCATCAAAAAACTTAGTGAATTTATACAACCTTGACTTGTGATCCACCTCACCAATTGCAATGATGGAATTGCCATGCATGTCAATTACTGAAACTGAATATGATGTAAATTCAACATTTTTTCCTTTCTGAGTGATATGATGAACTGAGAGAAGATTCATAGAAAGCTTTGGAACATGTAAAACATTCTAAAAAATTCCATTATGGAGTTCCACTCTCCCTTCTCTTGCTATTGATATTGGAGTATCATCCCCCATGAGAATAGGGGGTCTTGATCATGGACTCAAAGAAGATAAAACTTCCTCTTTAGCTGCCATATGATGTGATGCCCCAAAATCTATAATCCATGAATCAGATGAGAAATTAATTGCAACAAGAGCATGATGATTACCTTTCTTAGTAGCATGATATTTTTCCTTCTACTTCTTGAATCCCTCAGGAATGAAGTTTCCAAGGTTGTTCTGTTGAAGTGCATGTGACAAAAGATCGATTTGTTTCTTCATGCATGTGGATTCTTCATGATTTGGTTTATTGCAGTAAGTGCACTACTTTCCCTTCTTCTTCTTCTTGGAATCTGAAGAGTCTTTGGTACTTGAAGAATTGTTAAAGGGTTTGGAATATCCCTCCTTCTCGTTCAGTTTCACCTTCCCGTTCTATTTGGATGATCCTTTTCCATCATGCATGGTGAGTGCATGTGCTTTGGGATCCTTCATGAGGCCAATCTGTATGAGTTTTGTCTTCTCTTGTGTGAGAGACTCAATGAACCGAGCCATTGTAAGCATTTTCCAATTTTCTCTAAAAGGACATATGGCAGAATGGAAATTGGAGACATATACATCATATTATGGTCCTAACTTGGTCAATATTGTTAGAATAAGTTGTTTCTATTGTGTAGACTTGTAAATACCACAGTCACCCAAGATCAAAATCAAATATTTAAATTTAGTAAACAAATCATGTATATTATCAAAACTTTTAGGGTCTAAGGTATTCAACTCTACCTCAAGCATATGACCTTGCATCTCATCCTGCTTTCCAAAGAGTCCTTCCAAGGTGGTCTAGATCTCATTTGGAGTCTTGCATGCGGAAATATGAAACCATCAATCGGTGTATATTAACTCAAGAATTAGTCATCTGGCCTCATCCTTACGGTTCGCCCATCTGGTCTTCTCAGGCGCTAATGTAGGTTTTGTTTCTGTCGCCATCGCCAAATTATACAGTCCTTTTCTTTTGAGTTGGAATGCGGCCTTCAGATTCCATTAAAAACAGTTGTACGGTGTGAGTATTATCACTAGACTTAATTGAAGAAGTTACATCGCCTCCATCCCTGCTATTGATTTTGAAAAGATGTTGAAAACCCAGATCGTGGATTTCGAGATATGACAGACGGTTTTATGGCAGCTATAGATATGATAAAACAACTATATATCCTAAATTATGATGTGGTTTTTGGAAATTTTTGGTGCACATGAGAATCCCTATGTTATACGTCTTTGGTCAAAATTTTAGCTAGACCTAGATCACGAATTTCGCGATATGACTATTTTACTGCAAAAAACCAATTTTTTGGAGGGCAGCTGAATCGTCACACCCTAAAGAAGGATATAGTGAGATGATGTTGAATCATCACACCCTAGAGAAGGATAAAGTGCAATGATTGTATATTACCCCAGGTGAAGAGTACAATGTGACGACGTCGCACTCTAAACTATGTATAGGTTCCGACGATAGGAATAGGCTGCAACGATTCCAACCGTCACACTCTTCGATAGGGATAGGTTGTGACGATGGCATAAACTAGGTTTAATCAATCCTCTTTCTCTCTTCTCTGGCTTGTCTGGGTTGCTCCAAGCAGTTTGACTCTGATAGCATGTTAGTGTTTCATGGAAACCTGCACAAGAGACCTAGCTAAAGCATACACAAACAAAGCTTATCAAGAAAAGGAAGAGAGATACAATATGAGGAATGAGAATCAATGTATATTATGATATGTTCAATGAGTGAGTGATATTCACTCATATAGGAAATGACATCCTATAATAGAAATGCATGCATAATAGTGATGATCTAAAATTAGAAAATCTAAAATAGAACTAGTCAGTTAACTCCCACTTAACTTGTGTGCCAAAAATAGAAATTTCTTCAACACTCTTCTCCTCAAAACGTCCATGTGTCAACAAGTGGTACCTCACCTCCAATAGCTAACCCCCCTAGGTGATGTCATGCCTCTAGAAGTGACATTTTTCCTCTCCTAGGAAAAATGTTTGGCATGTGTTACGGAAATATTCCCCTGTGGACAAGTAAAATTTCCCTTGGATTACAAATCCCTAATACCAAGAAAGAAAAACACAAGTGGACACTAACATCCCTTTGAATTTATTTTAACTAATAAGAAATAGAGAGAGGGAGAAAAGGTGTGATGCACCTAGTTTCAAAGTTTGTCCTCTCTTCTTCCAATCCGATATTGATCTCCAATATTGATCTCCAAACTCCTTAGTGCAACTTGATACCTGCAATCCAATAGAAAATAAAGAGAAACAAATAACTCCTACTCTACAATATTAGATCAAACAAATTCATCTACAAAGATTGAAGGAACAATAGACAAGCACATGAAAGAATACACAATATTGAAGGAAATAGACCAAGCATATTAAAATTAGAACCCAAATGGAATACTTACAAACATGGATGATGATGCAACACTCCTCCAAGCTCTCCTCATCTAGAACCTTGCATGAATCCCATGATCATAAGTTTGATATCTCCAAGCTTCCTCCTTTATCCCCTTCTCCATGGAAATTCCTCATTAAATAGGATTTGGAGGCTTAACCACCATGGAGAATATCACTCACTAGATCCACAAAAATGGGATCTCCAATATTTTTAGGGAGAAAATGTCTCTCAAGGATTTTAGGGAGAAAATATCTCTCAATAATCTTGAGGAAATATCTCTGAAGATCCACCAAATTAGGATTTTGGTTTGAGAAAATATCTCAAACATCCATGAGATTCTCAACTTGTCCTTGAGATTAGGAAACTAAATGTGAGGTGGATTATCACACTAAATTAATTTCCTTTTATGAATATTAATAAATAATTCACATGCACATAGTATTTTGACCTTCATATAATACATTTCTCCTCCACATTGACTAGGTATTGTGACATATGTTATTTCATGGTGTCAAGGTGTATGCGACACTTAGCAAGGTGTGTATGACACTTTTATGGCACATGCGACACTTAGGGTGAGGTACTTAAGTGTGGAATTTCGGTGTGTAACAGATTTCCCCCTAAGGTGTGAGGTTAGAAGAGAAACTGATGGACGTAACATTTTACAATTCTTCAATGCAAGGGCGTAGAGTTGGAGAACCTAGAAGAAGCTACAAACAACCATAAAAAATTATTAATATATGTTCCATTTCCAAGGTAGGCATACCTATGCTTGGAATATGAGATGATTCAAAGCACGACCGCCGACCAATACTCTGCGAATCCATGAAAATTATTGACTAAGGATATGGCCACCAAAGATACAATGTGGATCCTTACCTCCATGACATGAACTGATTGTAGCCACACAAAATACATAGTGGAGATACGATATGATAAAACAGAGCCACAAACCAATACAATGTGGATCTATGTGACAATATATATATCAACATGCTCAAATGATCTCCTTTGCAGCCTGGGAGTAGAAGATAACAAAGTGAACGCTCAACCCAGGGTATTCGTCTTGATCCCGATGTGGTACGAATCTAGCCATGTGAATAGATGATTTGATGTTGTATATGGTAGAAACCACTTGATTACCGATAATTGAGGTAAACTGTAAACAAGTGCGAGGGAGATCACCAATGATGTCAATGACTCCCAAGGTACCCTAGTACATTCCAATGAATGTGAATAAATGAGTTGAGGTAGAACATTCATGGAATCATCCGATCAGAGGTCAATGATGTAAGCCTATTGTCGGAAGCAAGGAGGCCTACCATTGAGGCATGCAAGTCCCAATGTACTAACGTGTTTCTAAGTCTAATTCCTGGATGATGTGTTGAAGTCGACATGAAAAGAGTCATCGAAGGAGGGCCTTGATGTATCCCCCATCATCAACATGAAACATACACATGAAAGTGATGTAATATGGTGAATCTAATGATTATGGAGTCGGAATATGGACTGACATAGGAAATGGAAATTGGAAATACTGCATATGGATGGTTTGAAGTAAAAATTCCCTTGAACATGATGAGGCACAACAATTGATTTGGAAACATTGACTCGACGAGTACCAAGAATGTAATGCGACGGAAATAAGAGCACTCTTCAACTGGATGAAAACGTATGGAGACACATGGAATTAGTATGACTCATGGACACGAATATTACCCAACTGTAATATGGGACACATACAGATGCCATGTTCAAGGGAAACAATAGCTGCCATAAAGGATTCTCAAAAAATTGACCCACTTCCTTCAATTTCCCCCCCACCCAGATAGATGAGTACCTCTTTTTCATTTAACAATCTCGAGGAGGGTAACACCTGCTCGATATTACTCACCTTCGGTAAGTTCCTCTTCCTTTATTTAACAAACTGGAAGAAGTAAGGGTTCATTCCCATATGGTTCCTTCAATGTGTAGTTTAGTGAGTCTAGAGAAGGAAAAATCCGTGGTTTTTCATGTTTAGAGAGTCTGAAAAGAACTTAATGGTGACTCCATGGATGAATTTTTCATAAATTTAGTTTTCCAAGCGTGAAAAAAGTGTAAAACAATATAGGGGAGAACTCTTCTAATCATGCTTCATTAGAATGTTCTTTTTTGGTAATTAGTCTCGCGAGGCCGAAAAATAGATAAGCTATCACTCAAAACACACCCTTTAAAACCTTTTAACGAGTGTGAAAGGAAGTAAGATCACTCAGTAATATTTTCATGTTTAGAGAGTCTGAAAAGAGCTTAAAGAAATATCCAGGGGGTTCCTTTTTCGTATAACCTTTACGAGTCCAAAAAAGTGATAAAAGTATACTCGATCACATTCTCATGTATTTACGAGCACGAGAAAGAACAAAGACTAAGCTCAGAATTGGTTTCATTTTTACACAAGATTGAAGAAAAATTAAACTATGCTTGTAATTTCCCAAAGTAATTTACAAAGGTTTTGAGGGATACCCATGGATGGTTGGTACTCTTCCCCCAGCTTGAAAATCTAGCAGCTTAACTCCATAATGATAATCAAAGGCTGGAGACATATCCCCCCAAGATTTTTTTCATTCGTCGACGCTTATATTGTCACCGATTTCTGTACTAGATGGAGGAAAAAAGGTCAACTGAAAAAGGTGGATGAAAAGAAGGTTCAAATATGAGACCTAATGAAAGAATCGACTCGACATCTATGAGATCTAGCTAAAGACTCGACTCGATATCTACGAGATCTAGTGAAAAGACTCAACTTGATAGGAGAGGTGACTTTTTCATTTTTTTAACGAGCTTGACACATGGAAAGAACTATGCTCATGGGTCTACGTTCAATCCCCTGGTTTATTTTCATTTTTTAATGAACTTGCTACAGAGAGGAAAACTATGATCAAAACCTTTATTTCATTTTTTAACGTGCTTTCCACAGAGAAGAAAAACTATTCTCAAAACCTTTGTTTCATTTTTAAACGAGCTTGCCACAGAGAAGCAAAACTATGCTCAAAACCTCTCCTTCATCATGGATTCCAAGAGGACAATACTTTGGAAGGAATACATGTCAAGGGACAAACGTCAACCATAGCTTCCAGGGGATCTTCTCTAGATGGAAGAAAAATACTCTGGAAGGAATACATGTTGACGACCTTGATAAGGGTAGGGAGATATGTCTCTAATATCCCTATCGAAGATATGACCATGTCAACTACCAGATATAAGTCAGGAGAAGGGAGACATTCCCTCTTGTGCAGTGTTGAACGCATGGGAAAGGTCATTACATAATTGACCTGCAGTGGGGCAGACATCGCTGACATGTATGGACCGTTCAGGGAAGGCATATGGTTGACCATCAGATAAGGGTTAATGAATGAAATTTATTCAATAATATTTCTGTGGTGAGAGTTTCAGTCAAGTTCGGAAAAACCACAGTTTCGTTGATGGATTGTCGACGTTTCAGATCCATATCAGGATCCATCTTCAGGACAAGAAGCCTGGGTTATGATTTAAGAGAGACGCTTCATATAAATGCTAAATGGATAGAGGAGAGCTTAAATGTTGGCTGGGAGGAACCCTAATTCTACATTAATTAATTAAGTTTGTTTATAATCTTATATTTTCAGTTATTTAAATTATTATTTTATAATTTGTTCTTTACAATCTATATCTTTATAAATAATTTTTTTAATACAAATAATTAGAAAACATCATTAGAATACTCTCATTAAAAATAAAAAAATTTAAAATCTTTTTAAAATCCTTTTAAATAAAAAACAACATTAAAATTTAAAATGAATTGGAAATTCCAAATAATATCAAAACCTAAGAAAAAATTATAAAATAATAATTTGAATAACTGAAAATATAAGATTATAAACAAAATTAATTAATTAATGTAGAATTAGGGTTCCTCCCAGCCGACATTTAAGCTCTCCTCTATCCATTTAGCATTTATATGAAGTGTCTCTCTTAAATCATAACCCAGGCTTCTTGTCCTGAAGGTGGATCCTGATATGGATCCGAAACGTCGACAATCCATCAACAAAACTGTGGTTTTTACGAACTTGACTGAATTAAATATATTTGATCGTTACTATGTTTCTGTTGTGAGGGAAACATATCACTCAAAAGAGAGTGGAAACAAAACCTCTCATAATGTAGACATAGTATCACCCGAGGAGGAGGTTAAATTCCAAGGGGTCGTGCACTACCATCACATCGACGTAGACCTTTTTTCCTCCCAAAGTAACCAAAAATTGAGGAAGGATCCCTAAAGGTTGAATAAATATTATGTCAAAGGTCAATAGATTCCGAGGCATGAGCAAAAGCTACGGGGAAACAAAATCTTGCCAAACATTCATGGATAATATTCTAATAGAAGCACATTCGTCTATTATACTGTTATGAATATTCCTATTACAAACCTACATGATGATTTGGAAAGGCGTGTAAGAAGGAATATGGGGTTCTGTCAAATGATTCCAATTAATAGAAATCATTTGATTCCTTGAAGGGGGTGTCATTGGGATGGGTGGAGTACCCCCTTGTCCAGGTGAATTAGTATTAATGAGGAAAACCTTAGAGACATCCTCACTCTTAGAATGAGGAGTGGGATTGACCGATGACGGAACCAGATCAACCACTTTGGTTGAACTCTTCAAGGGAGGAGTGGGATTGATCGATGACAGAACAAGAGCTTGTAGCACAACAACAAGTCGAAGCGTTCGAAGAATAAATTCCTACATCAGAGTGACTCGATATGACTCACATGTGAGTGTTGGAGGCCTGTTGGCCTTTGACCAAGTTTTGAGGGATCTGGTCAAGTTTGACCTATTTTCGAACTTCTATAGCCTGTCAAAAGAGGAGCGCAAGACAAAGCGGAGATCACGGATCTCAACCCCTTTTTTGGGTCCTTTTTGGGTTTTTGGGATTATGTAACGAGCATGGGATGTTGGCCCATGGGTTTACCCATGTTTAGGCATATTTTGTAATGTATAAATAGATGTCTAGGCTATGTAAGAGAAGGGGAAAAAGGGATCTATGTGATGTGAGGCTGATACGCAAAGTTCTAAGTGAAAGTATGGTTTGTAGATGCTCTGTGCATACTGGGAGAGACTTGCATAGCTAGGTGTAAGGTATTGTAATAGGCTGTGAAGTGCTTTGTGCTATAATGCAAGGAAGGAGGATCTAGCGAGGCGTGCAGATCTCATGTCCTAGGCGAAGTAGGTTTTTGAGGCTCTGTGCTTGTAACTAATTAATTGAAGACAATAAAGAAGAAGAGTTGGTGGACGTAGCCCCAGGGTGGGGATGAACCACATAAACACTGTGTTGTTCCGCTTTTTTCTTGTCTTGATGTGTTTATAACTTCTCTTGCTAAGTGCTTTGATAGAGATAGATAAATCTACTGATGCTTTGTGCTAATGATGTGTAAGAAGGCTAGATCTGACCTATATGAAGGTGCTTAGTGGTTTATATTCTAGATATAACCTGTCTGTTTATGATAAATTGCTTAAATACATCAGATCTGAGTGAATGATACGATGCTCTGTTCTATCTGTGTAGTATTTATTGGTTGAATATTGATGAACTGTTGATGCTAAAGTGATCTGTTAAGTATTATAATCACAGATATGTGTCCCAGCTAAGGTTGCAGACACTTGAGTCCTGCAACCAACCCTGCCTCTACCTCGGGTGAGACTTCATTTGCTTCGTAGGTGTTGCCGAAAGGGCTGGTAGTTAGGGTTTTGTTGGTGCATTGTTGTAGCGTTGAACCCTGGGTCTGCCCCTGTGCCAACAAATGGTTCTGTTGCCAGGACCTGAAACTGTGATTGCCGGGAACTGAAGAGAAATTTTGTGCATAGATCTATTGCTGAAGTGTGCAGTATCAGACCTGGAACTGTGATTGCTGGGAACTGAAGAGAAGTTCTATGCGTAGATCTATTGTTGAAGTGCGCAGTATTGGACTTGAAACTGTGATTGCTAGGAACTGAGAAAGAAGAATATTTTTGCAAAGATTCGACCTGAGATTTTGAAATCTTTGTGCGTAGATATGTTGTCGCAGTACACATCATTCTACTTGACCTAAGGAGCTCTGTACCAAGAAAAGAGGTCAGATTTGAAGAAAAGAGGTAAGATCTATAAGATCCGTTCTTTGATACAGGTAAGAATAGTGAAAATTTATAGATCTGAAGGCTTTGTGCTTTGTAGAAGTAAGATTAGTGGAAATTTTTGTTTCAAAAGTATGAATCTAGGCATGTTTGATAGATTCTATCCTAGCTTGAAAAATAGGGTATTAATAGATGAAAGAAGATTTGATATGAATAGATCTGATAAGAATAATGAAATATATGTTATTCCTATGCATAGAAAGAATGTTTGGACTAACAAATGGATGCATGATCCTAGAAAGAAATTTTTGTAGGTTAGCTACCATGATCCTAGTGTGCAGTACAGGAAAGGATGGGGATCATTTAAGAGAAAGAGAGGATTAACTCTTTGTTACAGTTGCAGAAGACCGGGACATCTTGCTAAGGAATTCCCTAGTAGAAGACCTAGTTGTCTTTCTTGTAAAGCTATGGATCATGAAGTTTTAGATTGCCCTAGAATGATTTCTAAGGTTGAAAGAATGAATATGAGAAAATAAAAACCTAATGTAGATCCATAAATAACAGAACCCCAGAAAGAATCAGAGAAAGCATTGCTACAAATAAACGAAACCTTGAATGACCACTGACATGTCAGATTATCGAAGATATTCAAAGAAAAAGAATGCCTTGAAGAAAGAATAGGAGACTTCGACGTTGACTGTGTTCTAGATAAGGAAACATAGGTGAATATTATGACATAAAGAACAAGGTTATTCAGAGGAAAGATGATAAACCTATGTGGAAGGCTCGCTCAGATACCTATGACTGCCAATGGAACTTCGACATAAGAATATTTTGAGATTATTAAATTTATCGAGGACAACGCCCCATTTACCATGTTATTAGGAAAACCTTGGATTGACAGAGATTGAGCCAGATGACAGGAAGAAGAAGAATTTTTGGAGTAGAAGAAGCAAGAATTAAAATATTTCATAACTAGAAGGATCACACACTTGATCGAAGAACA